>PVJC01020285.1:0-29339 GCA_004026665.1 Murina feae
AAACTAAAGAGAAAATTAACAAATGGGACTACATCAAAATAAAAAGCTTCTGCACAGCAAAAGAAACCATCAGCAAAACAACAAGAAAACCCACTACATGGGAGAACATATTTGCCAATGTTATCACTGATAAAGGATTAATCTCCAACATTTATAGGGAACTCATACAAATTAACAAAAAGAAGACAAACAATCCAATAAAAAAATGGGCAAAGGACCTAAATAGACACTTTTCAAAAGAGGACATTCAGAAAGCCAAGAGACATATGAAAACATGCTCAAAGTCACTAATCATCTGAGAGATGCAAATCAAAACAGCAATGAGATACCATCTTACACCTGTAAGAATGGCTATCATCAACAAATCAACAGATGACAAGTGTTGGAGAGGATGCGGAGAAAAAGGAACACTCGTGCACTGCTGGTGGGAATGCAGACTGGTGCAGCCACTGTGGAGAGCAGTATGGAATTTCCTCAAAAAATTAAAAATGGATCTCCCTTTTGACCCTGTGATCCCACTCCTGGGAATATATTCTAAGAAACCAGAAACACCAATCAGAAAGGACATATGCATCCCTATGTTCATGGCAGCACAATTTACCATAGCTAAAATTTGGAAGCAGCCTAGGTGCCCATCAGCAGATGGATGGATTTGAAAACTGTGGTATATCTACACAATGGAATACTATGCTGCTGTAAAAAGGAAGGAGTTCTTAGCATTTGCAGCAGCATGGATGGAACTGGAGAACATAATGCTAAGTGAAATGAGCCAGTCAATGAAAGAAAAATACCACATGTCCTCACTCATCTATGGATAATAATAACCATTATAAACTGGTGAACAAAAAGAGATACAGAGGCAGAGCAGCATCAAACTGTCTAATTACAGCAACAAGGACAGGGAGGATTGGTGGTGGTGGTGGGGGGGTAACAGATCAACCAAGGGACTTTTATGCATGTATTTAAGCATAACCAATGGACACAAAACACTGGGGGGTAGGGGAGGCGGGCGGAAGGGCAGGGGAAAAAAGAGATATATGTACTAATCTTTGTAAAACTGTATGTAATTAATAAAAAAACAACAACCACATGCACGTTTGTATTTATTCTAAAGGAAAGAATGTGAAATTATAATAATGTCTACCCCTAGGTGATAAAATTTTATTCATTTTACTTTAATTATATATTTTCTTTCTGTTTAAAAACTGTAATAAGCATTAATTACTTAAGTAATTTATTTTAATTAAAGGTAAAATTTAGTAGTAACAGCAGCAACTACTTCAAGCTTAATTTTTCTATTATTTAGTTATTTCACCAGAATAATTGAGGTGATAATACTGACTACTTGCCTCATATAAATGTTCAAAAGGTGTTTTTTTTTTTAAATGTCAGGGACTACATTTATTTTCTTATTGATTTATGATATATTGCATTATGTTATATGATTAAGTCTTTTAATAGAATTTATAAACATTTTAAAATGTCAAAGAGGTTTGCAACAAAGCAAAGACAATGCAGCATCACAAAATAATAACTATCAAATCCCATTTGTCTGAGTTATGCAAAATGAAATTATCTTCTTAAAAAAATAGTGGAAGAAATTCAAGCCTTTAAGCCTTTGTTTTCATTTATTTCAAGTACATAGCAGAGTCCTCTCTGCTAAAAAGGGTGTAATTTTCTGAGACATTCTCTGATTTTGCTCCTATTAGAAATATCTTTGAGAACTTCCACAGATCTTATTTGAACCTTGGATAAAAGTACATATCATTGCCTACAGGAGGTAAAATTTAGAATATAAAATAAACCAAATTATGTTAGAACTAATGTTATTTATTTATTTTTTTTTACTTTCTCTTTCATTCTCTCTATATCTGCAACATTTCATGAAAACCATTGCCCTCGTATATTTTCAAAGAATTTTCTCCACTAAATAACTGGATTCATTTATTAAGTATAAATTAGAACAACAAACTCAAGACTTTGGTTTACATCCTAGTAATCTATAGCTTTCCATTAATGATTTCCCACTGTAGGATTTTATTATTATTAAAATTCCCAAACCTTTTTAAAGACATAGGATTGTTTTCTTTTCTTCTTTCCTTGTTTTTGATCAAGGGGACAACTTATTTTCATGTATAAATTTCAACCTAAAATGAAATAGATGAAAATGTAATATAGCACAATTTTTTCAGTGCTTTATAGATTATTACATGGAATAAATAATAAGTAGCACCAGGAAGAAAGTGAAATAGTTTGTCAGAAACTTACAACATAGTTTATAATTAGACAAAATTAGCTCTAGATAAATTAATTTAATACACTGTATTACTTAATCTATATAAATAAAAATGTAAATGTTTGTTCAAAATCTCAAATCTTTGAAAATTCTTCACTGATTACTTTGAAATTTTGACACAACATTGCATTTGAATACGCACATGTTTTTATATACCTACATTATATAGATGTCACACCTGTGCTTTTTTTGAAAAAACAGGTAAAAACATGCTTTTTTTTAAAAACAGCACCATCTGTTGGATGTAAAAGCAACACATGCTACAAACTTAATATTATTAAGTCTAACATTCAAAGCCAGGCAGTCACATACAAGTCCATCGACACTGTTGTGAAAGCAGATGAAGCATTTAATTATCCAACACAATTTTGGAATTCACTCGATCTGCCAGGAATGCCACCACACGTACTGCAATTGAAAATCAGCTTGCCAATTATCATGTTATGAAATATCAACCAGCGCAGGGCTGGGCTGGGGCTTGGGGCGCGAGCGGCTGTCGTGGTCCTCCCCATACCAGTGGCCGAGGGCTCACGGGGAGTGTGGCAGGCGAGGGCCGGGGAGCTTCCTTGGCTCCTTTTCCCTCTGGCTTTTGGGCAGCTCAGTGAGGGCCCCTGCCGGCAGGAGCCAGGAGCGGCTGGGCCGCATGGAGCACAGGGCACAAGGTGCGGGCTGCTTATGGGGAGCAGGGGTGCAGGCCGGCGCTGGGGGACCTGGGCTGCAGAGGCACACATGTGCAAGGCAGTCCAGCTGGGCAGGGTGGGGACAGCGGCATGCCAGGGGCAGCTGCCTGGGCAGGCACATTGTATACCCACAAGCATTGTGCAATTAAACATATTAGAAACGTGTGCTTTCTCTTTTCTTTTTCATTTAACCAGATTGAACCACAGCAACGCATGGCTGGGTACAGCTAGTACACAGTAAAATTTGATCAACTGAGTATCCATTAAACTAGTATTGAAATCTGAAAATAAAGAAAGAATGAAACCATAAAGCTGGCTCTTGGGATCACAGATACAGCTTAATCTTAATTTCAAATTTGAAAAACTCAGGAAGAAAATATACCTTTCCCAACTTATGTTGTCATTTAATGAAAGTCATGGCTTCTCCCTGCCAAGCTCTCTGCCAAGCATGGGGGATCTCAGTGAACAAGACAAATGTGGCTCTTGAGTTTAAGATACTTGACTCCTGGACTGTAAATAGTTTCTGCCTTGGAGTATTATGGGTGCTTATTTATTTATTTTAAGAAAGTTTTATTTATTTATTTTAGAGAGAGAGAGAAACACAAATTCTTGTATGCGCCCTAACTAGGAATTGAGCCCCCAACTTTGGCCTATTAGGATGATGCTCTAACCTACTAAGCATTCCAGCCAGGGCCAAAGGATACTTTTAAAATAATAATATTTTTTTAATATTCATCGAAAGATATGTGTAATGATTTTTTTCTTTTAGAGATTGAGAGAAAGGGAAGGTGGGAAGGAGGGGAGAGAGAGAGAGAGAGAGAGAGAGAGAGAGAGAGAGAGAGAGAGAGAGAGAGAACATTGGAACATTGATTGGTTGCCTTCTGTATGTGCCCTGAGGTGGCGATCAAACCCACAACCTTTTAATATACAGGATGATGCTCCAACCAACTGAGCCACACTGGCTATATATAGCCCAAGGATGCTTTTTTTTAAAAAAATTTTTGTGGGTACTACTCATATTTTCAAAAATTATTATATCAAAAAATATGATTTCAGAGAAAAAATGAATAAGCATCATATTTTAAAAAGTGGGTCCAGGATAAATAAAACCTATCCAATAAAGTCCTTGTTCACTGAAGTCTATACTCTTGCTTCTAGTCCACTTGCTGTCTGCCATCCTATCTGCTTCTGCCATTTAACTGTTTCCCCTACAGTTGACCCATGGTAAAATACCTCTTGCTTCAAAATTTTGTATGTCATATGTTTTCCCAGCTGTGAAACCCTCTGGCTCAATTACTTTTTTCTTATTGGAACACCTTTATCTCTGTCAGTCCAGTGTGCCCTCATTCTTTAAGCTGATCACTATAGAACACCAAGGAACTCCTACCCAACAACTTTTAGCTGCTTTTGTAATTACATGCTTCATTCTGTTCTTGAAGATTAGAAAGGAAGGATTCCTACTGCCTTATTCTGTTTCTATTCATATATCTGAATGAAGAGGACAGGGTAATTGTATATTCTGTATACATTTTCTCATCCTCTCAATCAGTAACTATTTGAGAGCTAACATTTATTATGTGATTACTATATGCTAAGTAACATGGTAAGTACTTTATAAATTATGTTGACTAAAATTTATGGGTGACCTATGAAGAAAGTTGTGTTATTTCCCAAGGGCTGCTGTATAAAATTACCGGAGACTGAGTGGCTTAAAACCACAGAATTTTACTTTCATAATTCAGGCCAGAAGTACAAAATCAAGATCTTTAAGGTTCTTACTGAGACTTTCAAGGATCTTAGTGAGAATTTCGAAGACATGAAAAAGGACCAGTCAGAAATTAAATATACACTAACTGAAATAAAGAATAATTTATAGGGATCAACAGTATAGTAGAGGATGCTGAGAATCAAATCAATGATTTGGAATATGAAGAAGCAAAAAAAACACCCCATCAGAAGAGCAAAAAGAAAAAAGAATCCAAAAATATGAAGATAGTGTAAGGAGCCTCTGGGACAAGTTCAAGTGTACCAACATTTGAATCATGGGGAGGCCAGAAGGAGAAAAGAAAAAGCAAGATATTGAAAACCTATTTGAAGAAATAGTGACAGAAAATGGCTCCTACCTGGTGAAAGAAATAGACTTACAAGTTCAGAAAGTTCAGAGCATCCCAAAGAGGCTCACCTGAAGACACATCATAATTAAAGTGCCAAGGGTTAAAGACAAAAAGATCCTTAAAAGCAGCAAGAGAAAAGCAGTTAGTTACCTACAAGGGAGTGCCCAAATGACTGTCAGCTGATTTCTCAACAGAAACTTTGTAGGCCAGAAGGGAGTGACAAGAAATATTCAAAGTGCTGATAGCAAGGACCTGCAACCAAGATTACTCTAACCGACAAAGCTATCATTTAGAATTGAAGGTCAGATAAAGAGCTTCACAGATAAGAAAAATCTGAAAGAGTTCATCACCACCAAACCAGTATTACATGAAATGTTGAAAAGCATTCTTTAAGAAGAGGAAGAAGAAGAAAAAAATAAAAATTAAAAATATGAATAATAAAATGGCAATAAATATATATCTATCAATAATTTAATAATAAAATAAATGAACAAGAAATCTAATGAACAAAATAAATTGATAAATAATATAGACTCGGAGGCATGTAAACATAGAATAGACTGATGAATCTCAGAGGGAAAAAGGAGAGGGTATGGAAAAAGATTAACCAAAGATATTTATTTGTGCATTACCTATGGACACAGACAATAAGGTGGTAAAGGCCTGGGGTAGGGTGGGAATTGGGTGGAAGGGGACAATGGGGGGAAAATCAGACATCTATAATATTCTCAACAATAATTTTTTTAAGAAGTAAAAGAATGCTATTCTCTTGGGCGGGTAGGTAAGGGAGGGGAGATTTGTCTAAAAGTGTGATCAAAAACAACTTTCAGTTTAATTACATTCAGTACACAATGAAAATTTCATAGTGTTAGGTTTAATGACATTACCAGAAGCAAAGAATTCCACTATTGAATACATCTTACAAATTGCTATAAACACTGTGCTATTTGGGTATGTTTGATAAAAGTTGATAAGAAGCATACTATTTGGGATGAAAACTTTTTCTTTATTTCCTCATAACTTTCATTGAGTCCTTTTGCAGACAGTTCGAATTATGGGCTCACAATCTTGGATTTTTAGCATTTAAAAATATTCCTTTGAACATAATTATTGGAAAAACACCCAAATGTACCATTTTTTGTTTTTACTGACTCAGAGTTTGCAGAGAAAATTAAATAATGCAGTGCAAAACTACGGGGAGGATTTCTTTCACTTTGTGCCAGCATTGAAGTAACGGAGCCAGCAGTTCTGAGGTAAAAAGTAAGATATTCATTGAGGCTGCCTTCACTTGCTTGGGCACACAGACCATTTGGCAATGAGAGGAGATGCGGGCTTAATGTGCTCTTTGTTAATAAAGTAATTGCCACCAGGATGAATAATTCTTCCTTTAATTGTGTACCTATTTGAGAAGAGAGAGCAGATAAAGGGTCTCCCTTCTCAGATGAAAGTGATGAATGACCTTGAAGGCTCAGCACTAGCCGTCCTTGGAAAGCTGTATGCTCATCAACTCTGCTCATTATGAGCCCGGCCGGAATGTACACAAAGCACCTATTAACTTAAGTGTGGTACCTAAGGCACAATCGGTCCTGAGAGAGATAATGTTTTTACATTGTGCTTCCTATCTCGCTGAAAGGCTATAAAATGAAGGCAGAAAACACAGATACCTCAATTATGAGTCTTAAAACAGGAAAAGCACATAATGTGGATTTTACATCAGTATCAACCATTCACAGCATCCACTACTTGCGAATTGGAGCTTGCAGTGCTTGCTGCCACCCAGTCACTGATATTTAGTTTACAATTCATATGGGAGTAGTATGAGTGAAAGAGGAATGTTGACATTCATGAAGCTTAGCTGTTAGCTTTTATTAATTGGTATTAATAGTTATGACTTGATGATTTTAGTTTTTAAACTAACAAATTCTGAACCAGACTTAATAGTGCTCAGTTCGGTGTCTGTGAACAGCAGTTATCTAGAAGTTGCTCGGTAAGTTATTTTTGAGGACAATGATGATGATGGTAGAAATGCGGAAGAAATAAGACAGAATGGAACACTCGTGCCTGGGCACCTGACTTACAGATTGTGCGGCATATGGATATTGTAACCTGATGACCTTAATAATATTTTACTAAAGATATTTCTTTAGTCATAATTATGATTTTAATACTATCTATACTATCAAGGAGAATTGCTTTGTCTATCAAAATTTAAATGTTTCAAAATTGTGTTGGTCCATCCCACTGAAGAGGCAAGTAAGAGAAAAACTGAGGTGAAATTAAGCTATTTCTGCCTGAATCATTATTACTCATTGTCAGTTGAATCATTTGAAACCTTAAGTATTAAGAGTCAAGAGTTTGCCACTAAGCAGTATCTAAAAACTGCTAGGTTATATTCCTTTTACTTATGACCGGAACATGCCTTAAGTCCTTTACTTTGATTTCAAGCACTAATTTTAAAATCGCACTGGGAAGAATCCAAAAACCCAAATTTAAGCTGATATATTAACCATTAGTAACTATAGGACCAGTGCACTAGTGATTTTTAATAGGGCGATTTTAATGACATATAAATCTCAGTAATCTTATTATTATGCTCAGTAAGTTTCTCACTGTGTCAGCTGAGTCCTACACAGACCTGTTCTCCAGCACATTTCTGCTTCATTCTGCTTTCTATCCCAATCACCTCCTCCACCTACCTCCAATGACAGAATCTTTGCATGAGTCGTGTGCAGCTTGTAGTGCACTGCAGGTTTTCATCACAGTTAAACAACAACTCTAATTACTATATATAATTGAAGAGTAATTTTCCACAGTACAGGTGCAGTTACCTGAAATCTTTTCTCCTACAAAGTACTTAAACAACTCTTTCCTTATGCTAAATTTGCAAGGAAACTAGGTATCTTTTAATAATCTCTCTTTTTTTTTTCTGTTTGGAAGGAGAATTGGGCTTTGCTTTCTTTGGAACAAGAAATATTCTCATACTGGTGTATTCTTGTCAGCTCAGTTTGCTCAGAGCAAGTTGATTCTAATGTAAAGCGCAGGGGCTTTGTATAGTTAGTAGAAATGACTAACATTTAGTTCAACCCTGACCGGTTTGGCTCAGTGGATGGAGCATCAGCCTGCAGACCGAAGGGTCCCAGGTTTGATTCTGGTCAAGGGCATGTACCTTGGTTGCGGGCACATCCCCAGTAGGGAGTGTGCAGAAGGCAGCTGATGGATGTTTCTCTCTCATCGATGTTTCTAACTCTCTATCCCTCTCCCTTCGTCTCTGAAAAAAAAAAAATCAACATTTAGTTCAACAGTAATTATTTACTTCTATTTCTTACAGTAATTATTTATTTTTATTTCTTTTAGACAGACTACTAAGGATCTATGAACTTCAATTTGATGTAAATAATTTCTGAAAAATCAAGCCCCTATCAGTTTTGTACTCTTTGCAACCTCAAGTCGGGGAGAGGAGAGGAGGGTATAGGAAATGGAAAGTCTCTTCCACAAACAAAGGTTTTCTTTTCTTGACTTTTTGGAAGTCTGATGTAAACCAAAGAGTAATTATTTGGCTTACTAAACATATAGAAGCCACCTTCCATCAGTTCCCTCAGCCTTTATAAGGTCTAAATGTGCAGCTCTGGGTGCACATTTACAAACATGCTTTATGCTTCTCTGTTTCTGTATCTATTTTTGTTCATCAGTTTACAATGGTCTTTATTATCCATAAATGAGCGATGCCATGTGGTATTTTTCTTTCATTGACTGGCTTATTTCACTTAGCATAATGCTCTCCAGTTCCATCCATGCTGCTGCAAATGGTAAGAACTCCTTCCTTTTTTACAGCAGCATAGTACTCCATTGTGTAGATGTACCACAGTTTTCTAATTCATTCATCTGCTGATGGGCACTTAGGCTGTTTCCAAATTTTAGCCATGGTAAATTATGCTGCAGTGAACATAGGGATGCAGCATCAAACAGACTGTCAAACTACAGCAGGAAGGGCAGGGAGGATTGGGGGAGGAAGGTTAAGAGATCAATCAAAGGACTTTTATGCATGCATATAAGCATAACTAATGGACCCAAAACACTGCGGGGTAAGGGAGGCTGGGGGAAGGTCAAGGGGAAAAAAAGAAAAAAGGAGACATATGCACTACTCTTTGTAATATTTTAAGCAATAAAACAAAATTAAAAAAAGAGAAAAAAGAAAACCATGCTTTATTAGAGAATTTGCTTTGGTTCCAGTTTAATAATCAGTAATGTAATTTTAGTTTTAGGCAACGTTTGATCTTCTAGTGGGACATTAATGAATAGAAGGAAACATAAATAGAAGGGTGCCTTGGTGGCAGCTGCTTTCTGGACTGATGATTCCATGAACTCTAGCCAGTGCTGCCTTCATCAGAACATACCTCGTATCTTCCTGGTTCAGATGAGAACATGCACTTTTATTCCAGAATTCCATGACATTCCAACTTCATTGCCTCATGTTAGCTTTATCTTACTAATTATCCTCAAGTTGTTGTTGCTGTTCATTAAAAAGGTTTAATCAGCTTTCCAGGACAGTCACAAGTCTTGTGATTTTTAAAAACAAGTGGCAATCAATGGCCAGAGATAATTTGGTAATTTATGCTGCAGTGTGTTACACAGCATTTCTCCAACAGCAGAAACTCAATGTGCTGTGAGTGAGGAGTGAGGGTTCTTGAATTCTCTCTCTCTCCCTCTCCCCGCCCCCCGCCCCCTCACACACACAAGTTATTACCAGTCTTGTAGACTTTACAGGGTAATCAGCCTGGGTTTTCTGATTAAGTTGTGTAATTCTTTTGCAAATGTTACACAGTAGGCTTCTTGGGTATATATTAATACAGTAGACTTAAAGTCACATATGCACAACAAAACAAATCATAAATAATGAGATACTAAAAACCAACTGTCACTGAGGTAGCAATTATTGGTGTCTCTTTTTCGCTTCAGTGACTTTTCCCTTTTACCCTGAGACATGCAAACAGAACAAACAATTAGTGAAAGAATTGATGATCAGTACCTTCAAAGCTTGTGGTGACCTGGTTTATGCTTTATCAGCTTAATAATGAGAACACCTCTTATTACTGATTAGTGTGCTGCCTGGTGCTCGCTGACGGTGCTCGGGAGGTACGTCTGTATCAGACAAAAGGTTTCTATCTGCCCTTTACAGCTAGTTGGTCCCTAATGAACTGAGCTTTTATCCCTTGCTGTTTTTAGATTCCAATTAAACTTGTTTATAGAATAGACAAATAATTGAAGATGTACTGTTTTCCACGACTTAATATTGTCTTCCAATAGAGTTTTGTTGAAGTTGGTGGCAATTAACATATATAGTAATGTTTTTAATCATTTATGTATTAAGACACATGCAAAGTGTGCCCATGTTTTCTTAGTCTTCTTTGTGCTTGTCAACCCATTCTCTTAACTTGCATTGGGTATGCTAATTACCCTCTGTCAAGCTTGGATAATTCATCTTTTCCAAGAAAAAAATTCCGTTTCATTGTTATGCTTGAGAAAGTCAAAGAATGGCAATTTATTCAGGAGCTTTCATCATCAGAAAAAAATGCTTTAAAGGTTATGACAAACTGATTTTATGTTGTGCATAGCAAGAATTATTAAACAGATAAATAGCATGTCATGTTAGATATTTTATGTTAAAGTATAATTTTTACGTCGCTTGTTGAATTTTCAATAAACTTGCATTCTATATTGTCCTTACACAAAAATACCTATATAAAATATTTCTTTACTACAAAAACATGGAGAATGAAATAGGAAAAACTTTTGATGGTCATGTCATTCTCAAACAAATTAAAACTTCCCAAAATACCCAGGGATTGTGGCACTGTTAGTTCTCTTATAATGCATAGAGAAATATTCAAAATGATAAACTCAAGGTTCCATTTTCACAGTTTTCAAATAGAGTTTAAACATGGCCATGCCTTATCAATGAATGGCAGCTCTTTAAGTGACTGCCTGTAGAAAATGTGCACCAAACATTAGCGATCATCCTGAACACTATTTCTTCCATGTGGCAGGTCCTGAATAAATGTCTATTCACTTCCCACCTCATCCATTTGATTTGTCTGACTTTGAGTTAAGTATTAGTGAGAAAGCTGTGTTCAGGGATCCCCATGGGCACAGGGAGGCCACCTGAAGGCATTACTTGTGTAGGTGAGCTCTTTGTTTTCCTGAAACGTCCAGTGTGTCTTGCACAGACACTGCTTTGGAAAGAAGACTAGTAAAGTCTGGCACCATTGAAAGTTATGATGTATTTGTTGTCTTCAACCTATGAGAATAACACGTAAAATATAAAACTATTATTTATTCTCTAGGCCAGAAAGAATGGTGGAAATACAATTCTAGTTGTATTCCAACCCTTTTCCTCTTTGCTCTGGAGCAATATAGTAATCTTGGACATTTTATATAAGGTACATTTTAGATGGCTATCAATTATTCAGATGCTAAACTTGCTACCCCACTATCCAATATAATAAAAGAGTAATATGCAAATTGACCATCACTCCAACACACAAAATGGCCACCCCGTGTAGACACAGGATGGCTGCCACAAGATGGCCTGCAGGGGAGGGCACTTGGGGGGGGACCAGGCCTGCAGGGGAGGGCAGTTAGGGGCAATTGGGCCAGCAGGGAAGGGCAGTTAGTGATGACCAGGCTGGCAGGGGAGGGCAGTTGTGGGCAGTCAGGCCAGCAGGGAAGGGACCAGGCCAGAAAGGGAGGGCAGTTGGGGGGGACCCAGGCCTGCAGGGGAGGACAGTTAGGGCTGACCAGGCTGACAAAGGAAGGCAGTTAGGGGTGACTAGGCCAGCAAGGGAGGATAGTGGCAACCAGGCTGGCAAGGTAGGACAGTTAGGGTGACCAGGCTGGCAGGGGAGGATAGTTAGGGGCAATCGGGCTGGTAGGCAGGCGAGCAGTTGGCAGTTCTGGATTGCGAGAAGGATGTCTGACTGCCCATTTAGGCCCGATTCCTAAACTGGCAGTCGGACACTCCTCAAGGGGTCCCAAATTGGAGAGGGTGCAGGCTGGGCTGAGGGACACCACCCCCCCCCCCCCCGTGCACAAATTTCATCCACCAGACCTCTAGTGTTATATAAATATCTTGAATGATCCATAATTTTTAAAAATGCATATTTTCAGCCATGTTTTGAATCTTTGAGGTTAATTCCAAGGGAGCATTTTTTCCCTTATGCGATCATGGTCAGGGAAAATGCCAGATAATCTAATTCTACACAATTGAGGACAGTGGGCCATGTGTGCATGTTATTGGATTAATCAGATCTCTCTGTCCCTGTAGTAAGATATGCTGACGGTACATGGAGTACGAGTGGGATTCGCTAGGGATCCCACACACTTCCATTCCCACAGGAGAGTCACAAGCTTATCAAGTGTTAGTTGTGTTTGTCCCCAAGCTCATATGTATGTGCCATTTGCACTTCTTTAACAACATAAAATTACTCATAGTCTTAATTGCATGTTACATCTAAGAAATATAAGTGCAAAAAAGAAAGTTATGTTTTTGTGACTACTAAATTGAATGCTTTGGAAGAGCATTTTAAAGTTGTTACTAAAAAGTGTAGAACTAGCTTTGGGTGAGACAAATACATAAAAAATCTATAAGGATACCTCACACAGGTTGCCATGTAAGTTTCTGTAAGTCGAAAGATCCATAACTGGAACTCATAGAGAACGCATTATGATGTGGCTTATGCCCGAAAGACAAAAGGAAACACCAGTCAGCAGACAGACCCACACTCAGTGAAAAGGCCCACAGAAACGAAAATGACTTGGTTCCTCATCAGAATATTGGTGAAATAATGGACATTCATATATTTTAATATAAAAGGAAATGCTTATGACTATTTTAACTGTCTCCCACTTTTCTTCCTTTTGGGTTAATTTAACTATTTTTTCCCCCATTTGCTTCTGATAAGAGAGCTTCTACTTCAGCAGAGAAGTGGAATTTCCTTATAACCAAAGACTTTGGGTAATTCATTAACTAAACACCTTTGGATGGGAGCCCAGACTCACTTTCCTTGCTCTTTGGTGATGTTAGAGTGAAATAATGCTACAGCATGGAAAACATTATTGTCCCTATTTAAAGCAACATAAGGAACTAATAATGGATAAGCCAAGTGACTTATTCAGGATCAGATCTTCTATATAGTAGAGTGTCTAGGTGACCTCATAGTTGTTTTGTTCTTGAAAACATGAATCCTGAACATTTATTTCTGGAAATGTAATTTTTTCAAACACTAGCTTTTCTCATTTCCTCAGTAGTAGACGATCTGGATTTTGGCAGCAAGTCCCAGGATTTCTCCCATTTACATGCAGATCCAACACAGAGTATGTAAGTGAGAATTCTGTCCAGGGTAACTGACACATTAGCACGTGTGAAAATAGCTCAATTAACACAGGTAGGATGTGAGAATGTCCGTTAATTTCTCAGGAAACAATGGCTCACAGTGCGAGGACCAATGCAGGGTCTTGCAGATGGTGTCGAACCAACTGCGTTTGCAAAGACACAATGCAGTCTCTGAAGGGCTGGCAAAATCCAACAACTTTGGAGACAGCAAGTCAAAGCTGAGCAGAGAGACCAACACTTGACCACACAAGTGTCGCAGCTTCCTGGGACGTGTTCCAAAATCCATCCATCTCATCCAGTGTGACAGTCAAAAAAGTCACACTTCAGATCTTTGCATCAAGCCATGTCTCTGACTGTCACACAGCGTGGCCTGCCTGACAGCATAAATTTATGGCAACCTCCAATGGCTCCTCACTTTTTAAAAAAAATACCTAACCTTTTCTTCCCATTAAGTAAAAGAATATGCATCCTAGACACACTGAGCTACAAATGCAGTTTTCTGTGGACAAAGGAAGAGATCAAGGATTTTAATAATTTCATGGATTTTAGAAAATGCTTCTTCCCCCACCAATTGTCCTCTAATGGAAATCAGGGAACCAGGCAATATAAGCACCCGACTGTGTGTGTGGTGTTTAGAGTAAGGGCTCTTGGCTTTCTGAGTGTAAATATCATTATCTATTACCAGTTGTGTGCCTTCAGTGTTTTTGGATTTACTTTTATCTTTATTTTTTTCCATTGGGGTGAGGGTAATAGAAATGTTTATCTCTAGAGTTGTCATAGGCTTTGATATATGTAGAATATTTAGTATGTTGTCTAGCATATGATATAGGCTAATAAATATTAAGCATACTTATATATTATATTTAAGCCTTAGCTCTGTGTTAAGGTCATGTCACATTTATGAGAGCTGGAACAGAGTGTGGGATCTACGAAAAGGGACTGGTTGGTGGCTTTCCTGCTCTAGTCTAGGCTTATGGGAGAGGATGAAAAAGAAAACCTCTTTGGGGACCATCAGGTTTTCCAGGGTAAGAGACCATTATAAAGTGTACTCTTGCCTGGAGTTCTGCGCCATGAGATTTTACTCAGAATTGGTGGCAGCAGGTGCCAGTTAGATAAGAATTTGGGGATTCAGGATACTGGCCATCTAGCTTAAATGATAATAGAAATAATGATGCAGACATAGTAACCATGTTTATTATAGTGCCAGACACTATTATAAGCACTTTTCATATTTTAACTAATCTGTTCCTCTTAACTACTCTACAATGTCTTGCTTTCATTTATAGAGGAGGAACTGACGCATGGAATTGGAAATTATTTTATATGGAATTGGAGGCTTATACAACATTAGGAAATTCTGAGAGTCTGAAGTCAGGAGACCTAGCAGAAACTACTGCAGGAAATTGAATGATATGGGGTTTACAAGGAAACTGCAGCTAAAGATCTCAGCTAAAGCATTATCATATTCTACTAAGAATACAATAATTCTTGCCCTGGCTGGTTTGGCTCAGTGGATAGAGCAACAGCCTGTGGACTGAAGGGTCCCAGGTTCGATTCCAGTCAAGGGCGTGTACCTTGGTTGCAGGCACATCCCCAGTGGGGAGTGTGCAGGAGACAGCTGATAGATGTTTCTCTCTCATCGATGTTTCTAACTCTCTATCCCTCTCCCTTCCTCTCTGTAAAAAAATCAATAAAATATATTTTTAAAAAATACAATAATTCTTAGTAGAAATCCTTAGAAGTCAAAGGTGGGCTGCACCTCACATAATCTAAGCTTCCTGCCAGCAGTTGCCACTGGGGTGTAAACTTCAATCTGTGAGAGTGCCTCTTATTGGGCACTAAGGACTATGAGAGGACCTGGGCCTTATGGGAAGTAAAGTTCCAAACTTCCCTGCTATGATGCAGAGATGAATGCGGATGGGGGTGATACCCATCCCGCACAATATAGATCCTGTCCACAGTGCAATACTGCTTCAGGAAGTCAGCTCAGTCAGCTCCTATTTCTTAACACAATTTTGTGAACCATACCAGGACAGTTGTTTTCATAATGCATCATAAAAGAATTTGTGATAATGAAATGGTATCATATAGAGTGTACAATGATTAATTCAGTGGGTATTTACAGGTTACCCTCTCTATTGAGAACACTGTATTAAGGAGTCCGTCATTACCAACGTGCAGGCCTTACACAGGGTGTTCAAGAAAGACTTTGTGGATAAATAACTTAATTGCATATTGTAAAGATATTATGATAATTTATATGTGTCATGTGAGGAGGACAGATAAATGGTAGAGGAATTCTGAGGAGGAATCAGCCCTTTTCACTTTTGTGGCCAAGGAAGACCTTGTTAAACACATGGAATTTTTTTGAGCAAGGCCTTCAAGAGAACATGACCAGACATTGCTCCGAGCGATTTAACTATGCCAGAAACTAAACCTAGTCTTCCCCGAGGGTGGTTCCTATTCCTAGTCCCATTGTACGTTGATGGTAGCTGTGGCTCAGAGGAGTTGTGTCCCTAACCTCAGATGCCGAATGTCACCATGGCAGGAAATGTTAGAGGTGGACTCCAATTCCAGATTGGTAAGATTCCAAAGTATTCATTAGAATCAAATTCCTATGCCCAGCCCACAATCAGAAAAAGCTGGTTACAGAAAGCTGTGAATACTAGAATCATTTTAGATCATCTCAGAGGCTGCCTGCCACATCTACCTAATAAGTTTGTTATGTGAGTTGAGTTAATATATGTAAAAGATCTTAGAACAATGCATGAAATATAATCTGATCTAATAAAAGAATAATATGCTAATTGCATCATGCTGCTACACCCCAAGTTATGCCCACCAGCCAATCAGAGTGACTATATGCAAATTAATGCAACCAAGATGGTGGCCGGCAGCCATGGAGCTAGAGCAAACAAGAAGCTTAGTTGCCCTGGCGATGGAGGAAGCTAAGCTTCCCACCTAGTTTCAATTATAGAAGATAAATAAATTCCAGATACCTGCTTCCAGCCAGCCTTGCTGGGAGCTTGGGTTGCTGGGGGCTGTGGCCAGCCTACAAACAGCCATCAGCCCCTCATCCAGGATGGCCCCACCCTTATAGGGTGAGGGTTCTTGCTGGGGGGCTTGGCCAGCCTGCAAACAGCCATCAGCCCCTCACTCAGACTGGCCAGGCACCCAAGCAGGGATCCCCACCATGAAGGGGCTGTGGCCAGCCTACAAACAGCCATCAGCCTCTCATCCAGGCTAGCCAGGAACCCCAGTGGGACCCCCACCCTGATCTAGGACATCTTTCAGGGCAAACCAGTGGCCCCCACCCATGCATCAGGCCTCTATCCTATATAATAAAAGGGTAATATGCAAATTGACCCTAACAGCAGAACGACTGAGAATGATTGGTCATTATGACACACACTGACCACCAGGGGCCGATGCTCAATGTAGGAGCTGCCCCTGGTGCTCCCACAGGGGAATCTCTGCTCAGCCACAAGCCAGGCTGATGGCTGCCAGTGCTGATGGTGGTGGAAGCCTCTCCTGCCTCCTCAACTGTGCTAAGGATGTCTGACTGCAGCTTAGTCCTGCTTCTCACTTGCAAGTGGACATCCCCCAAGGGTTCCCAGGTTGCCAGAGAGATGTCTGACTGCTAGCTTAGGCCCGATAGCCCAGGGAGTAGGTCTAAGCCAGCAGGTAGACATCCCCCAAGGGTCCCAGACTGCAAGAGGGCACAAGCCGGGCTGAGGGACCCCTGAGTGCACAAATTTTGTGCACCAGGCCTCTAGTGTGATATGTAAGTGTTGATTATAACTACTACTGTATTCAAAGCACTTGGATGCTTAATAAAGAAGACTCAGTGTCTACTTTCAAGAAAATGACAGCCTAAAATACTATAGATCAGAAAATGAAAAGTGCCATGATAGAGGCAAAAATAAAGATCTGTGGGTATTGAGAGGAGGTAATGATCACAAAGAATGCTGAATGGTCAGAAAAGGTTTGATGAATGAAATGATATTTATGCTGAGCCACAGAATATGAGTAAGGTTTTGATGGGGTTGGGTGAGTGGAGGTTTGGAGTAGAAAGGTCAACAGGGAGCTGTCCAATGCAGCAAACAAGGCAGGGAAGGTTGTCAAGATAGTTGGCATTATTCAGGAAACCATGGGTCATCCAGGTTAACTGGAGCATCAAAAATGCAGCACTAACTAGGAAGTAGATTGAAAAGGAGTGATTCATGGTTATTAAGAGTATTGAAGGAAAGTCGGATGCATTCGGACTTGATTTTCTTAGTAGGGGGAATCCTTGACTAGAAACAGACACCACACATGAAGCTGAACTTCAGGAAGCTCATTCTGGCATGTGGAAGTAAGAGTGGATTGGGACAAGCCAATGCTGCAGAAGAGCCCAGGTGGGTCATTATTTCATAGCAAAGGTGGTTAGGGATGAAGAACCACCTGAACTAGAGCTATGTCAGTGGGATGGGTGAGGAAGGGCATGGATTTGAGAGAGGTTCAGCCTCAATGAATAGCTTTGCTATCTCTAATTAAGATATGGGGTTAGATTTATGGCTTTGAAGATAGACTGAGGGACAAATCCTGGCTTTAACAACTGTTAGCTGTATCACCTTGGGTAAAAAGTTATAAACTCTCTCAACATTAGTCTCTTTGTGACAAGAGGATTAAATAAGCCAATGGGTGTGAATATAGGTAAAGGACCCAACATGGTGTCTGGCATAATAAATGCTCAATAAATACTAACTTCTTCACTCTGAAAGGATTATTATACACAAATAGAATTATACAAATATAATTCTAGGTCATTATTTTATAATTGATCCTATTTGTAATGAAAGTATAATGGTCTTGAGCTTTAAATATTTTAGATACATATAGCAACAACAGCTAACTTTTATTAATTTTTGCTCAGCATTTTTGCTGAACACTTATATATCACACCATCTCATTTAGCCCAGCGATTGGCCATATAAAACATGTTTTCATCACCAGTATTTTACATTTCAGAAAACTGAGGCTTAGAGAAATTAACTGTCTTGAAGCCCAATGGCTGATAAGTGGCAGAGCCATGTTTGAATAGGTTCTTGTAGATTCCAAAGCCTTGCTCTTAATTTTATTGAGAATTATTGAGAATTAATTTTATTAAAATGATTTAGCTATTTTTCTAAAATATAAATGAATGCCCATGCTGTACTTCTATTTCTATATGATATATATCTTACCTGCTAACCCATGTGAATAGTGAGAATTGCTAACTCAATGTTGTTGACAAAAACCCATCACTCATGTTCCAGTTGAGATGATGTGGCTGCCATTTTTCTGGATTCAGAGTCTCCTGGCACGTCACCTCCTGAGTGATAAATGTGGGTTTACTCCTTACTATTTTGGCACTATTGAAGTGCTTTAAAAATGTTCCCTTCCTGACTTCGAGTGGTGATTTACCAAAATGTCAGTCAGAATTAATTTGAATGATATTCATTGTAGTTCCCCAAGGCCTAGAGTTACTGGCATGTTGTTTTTGGGTGTCATATTTTGATGGGAGATAACATTTTAACTGGAGTGGGAAGGGCACAATTTTGGATGAGTCAAGCAGTAAGTCACCAGGGACTATATTCATAACTGTATTACTATTCTGCTCTTACAAGAGTTGTCTAATCACAGTGATTCCAAGCCATTTAAAAGTTTCTGTGCCCTATCTTTCATTTTACTTTGAAAAAAATCCTTCTTCTTAAATGATTCTATGCCATGTTTTCTTAAAGAGATTTCAAGTTGAGTGTACTGTGATGACTTTTTAAAAATTATGCTAAAACCAGTGAGATAATTGGGGCCATTCCAGAAAGTTGTAATAGCAGGATTTGGAGTTGTTGATTCCATAATTCAAGATCTCAGCTCTGTTTATTCAAATAGACTTGCAGAATCTAAATTTATTTCTTCATTAAAAATAACTTTATTGAGGTATCTTTTACATATAGGAATTTATACATTTTATAGTGTACAACTTGATGTCTATATATAACATTGAAAAGATCACCATAATTAAGCTAAAATATTATGTCACCTTTACATAGTGACTTGTCTGTATGTATATGTTTTGAGGAGATTTAAGATCTATCCTCTTAGAAAATTTCAAGTATATAATATAGTATTGTTAATTATTGTCATTATGCTATACTTCAACACGCCAGAATTTATTCATCACACATAAGTGAACTTTTATATCCTGTGACCAATAACTCCTTATTCCTCCCACTCCCCAGTCTATGGGAACCATCACCCTACTGTGTGATTTTGAGTTTGATGTTTTTAAATTCCAAATATAAGTGAGGTCTTTCTGTGTCTGACTTATTTCACTTAGCACAATGTCTTCCAGGTTCACCTGTGTTATTGAAAATGGTAGGATTTCCTTTGAAGAGATTATTTTTAACATTTAGAATTGCAAAGAATTAGATAATTTGATAAATCATCTAATTTATGCCTTGACTCTTATGTTCAAAAATGTTGAGATTCAGGGCAGTGAAATAACTGATTAAGGTCACACAATTGCTTAATAATGGAACTAGAAGTGAAATTCAGGACTTTTAGCACCCAAAATGAATTTACATTAAATTGATTTAGTAGTTGCTTAGTTCTTCAGAGGAGAATTGTCTAGGTGTTTAATAAAAAAGTGAAGTAGCTTAGCCATAATCCCTGTGAATCCATTACTATTTATTACTGAACATAATATTCACCTTCTTACATATCAACTTCTGAATTATTGCTAACTTCATTTTGACATTAGCACACAGTGTTGCTCATGTTTGTTTTCTTACAGCATTTTAGAAATATACTAACTTTAGAAAAGATTATTCCATCAAACAAAATAATTTTCCTACAGTATTTTTGAAATGGAAACAAGATTTTCTAATACCAGCTTTGGACAGTATTAATTAGGCACCTATCTTTACCTGATATAGTTTAAGCAGTGTATAGATTAAAACAAGACATATTCTGATTTTTCTACTTCTATGATGTGATTGTTGAAGGGAATGGAGTTAAAGGAATGGCATCTAGTAAGTCTAATTACATAAATAACATATGAAGTAAATGTAACAAAGGGATTGCATTGCAAAGAGATTAACAAAGAAGAATCAAATCAATTATTTGTGAGTGGTTCCCAGACTTTTGAATTTCAGAGACTAGGGAAAATATCCCAAAAGTTTTGAAAATCAAAAAGTAAAATTTGAGGATAGCCAGATTTTATAAAAATAATATAAATAATAATAAAATTAACAAATAATAAAAAACATTTATTTAAAGGAACAACCATTTCCATCCTATATAATAAAAGCACAATATGCAAATCTACTGAACTGTGGAATGCCTGGTCGCTATGACGTGCCCTGACCACCAGGGGGCAGATGCTCAATGCAGAAGCTGCCCCCTGGTGGTCAGTGTGCTCCCATAGGGGGAGCGCTGCTCAGCCAGAAGCTGGGCTCAGGCTGGCAAGTGCAGCGGTAGTGGCGGGAGCCTCTCCTGCCTCTGCTGCAGGTGGACAATAAGGAGCAAGGGGTCCTGGACTGCAAGAGTCCTAGACTGTGAGAGGGATGTCTAACTTCCAACTTAGTCAGACATCCCCCAAGGGGGCTCGGACTGTGAGAGGGCACAGGCTGGGCTAAGGGGCACTCCAGTGAATGAATATCATGCTCTGGGCCTCTAGCTAGTATATAATAGGGTATTTTCATATTTAAAAAGACTAAGAATATAATTTCAGATTAAAGAATAAGCTTTCCAAGAAAAGGTGGTTTTAGTTGGCACCTTTATACCAGTAGGGAATGTGTGTGTGTGTGTGTGTGTGTGTGTGTGTGAATCCTCACCCAAGGGTATTTTCCCATTGATATTTAGAGTGGAAGGCAGGAAGGGCAGGTGAGGGAAGGGAGGGAGGGAGAGAGAGAGATCTAATGTGGGCCAGGAATTGAATCCACGACCCTTTGGCACATAAGCCCATGTTCTAAGCACTGAGCCTGCTATCCAGGGCTACTGGCCATTACTTTCTTCAGTGCTATCATAAACACCCATGTTAATCTGTGATTGGAATCCAAAATTAAAGTATGGGAATCAATTTTTCCTGTCAAAACAATGTTATTAAAGCTCATTGTATCCTAGGATAAAATAGAGGAGATCATCTAACTCATTATATAACGTCAGTGCTAGTTCTAATATTTTATTGAGCACCTATCAGGCACTAATTATAAATTTGTATCAATAATTGGCCTTCCCTAATTCTATTGGAACTCTGTGGCCATGACTTGTAATTATTTGTTCTAACTAAGAATTGGTCTGTTATTAATGCTCCTTTAAGTTTCCTCTAAGTAGCTTCATTTGTAGTCTTATTGTAAACTAGAGGTCCAGTGCATGAATTCATGCACAGGTGGGGTCCCTCAGCCTGGCTGGAGATCAGGGCTGATGAGGGCTGTCTCGTGCAGTCCTGATTGGGGCCAGCTGACTGTGGGGAGGGACTGTGGGAGGTTGACTGGCTGCAGGAGGTTGGCTATGGGAGCACACTGACCACCAGGGGGCAGCTCCTGCATTAAGTGTCTACCCCTGGTGGTCGGTGTGCATGATAGCTACTGGCCGGTCATTCAGTCATAATGGTTGCTTAGGCTTTTATATATGTAGATGAATATGTGATCAATTAGTCATATTTCTCTGTTCATAAAATACTAACAAAAATATTTTATAGACCCAATTCAGATTATAAGAAAGTCCATATTCAACAGAATTTTACTTTTCTCTTGAATTGTATCTAACAGTGTTATCTATAAGCAATTAAGGATCTTATTTTTCTTAATTTTAAGTAATGCAACAAAAGATTTATACTAGACTCCAGAACATAGTTCAAAGAAAATAATTTACAATTTGATAATAGAGACGCCCTAAATAATGAATGTAAGAAAGTTGCCTGAGCTAGATATTCCCTCTTCTTATTGGGAGATCTCTGATTGATGCTTTCTCAAAGAGGTTTTTGGGAGGGGTACCTGAGAAGCATTTCAGAAGTAGCAAGGTAAACAAAAGGATATACTCTTCTATTATAGAAAGCACCTTTATCTTCTCTATTTATAACTTGTTTTTGATATTAAGTAGATTTGCTATCTTTAAAATGGTGTAATTTAGTATAAGGTAACAGGTGAGGGAGGCAGTGAGGTGAGATGACAAAGGGTTGAGAGGTTACATAAATTGCTTTCTCTGTACAGATGGTGGTTGAGTGTCTATACTTTCTGGGTTTGAACTCCAGCTCTACCACGACCTAGTTGTGTGACCTTAAGTAAATCACCCAACTCCTTCCAGATATAGATCACTCATCTATAAAATGGAGGTAGTGGCAGAGTCCCTTTAGAGAGTTGTCATGAGGATTAAGTGAGTTCTATGTCTAGAGCTCTTCAAGTGAGACCTGGCATTGTCAGTGTATGCTCCTATTATGGAGCAGTGTTCTAAAGCAGACAGTGCACTGACCAATCTCAGAGGGAAGGTGGGAGTGGGTGGGAAGATATCAACCAAAGAATTTCTATGCAGGTGTACATAACCCATGGACACAGACAATAGGGTGGTGGAGGCCTGGGGCAGTGGCTGGGGTGCGGGTTATAAGGAGTCAATGGGAGAAAAAAGGGGACACATGTAATACTTTCAACAATAAGGTTTAAAAAAAAAAGCAGAACATATACTCCTCAGAGACTGACAATCCAAGCATCTATTTATGTTTATTTTTATCTTAACCTTTTAAGTTTTCTATTTTGTATATGTTTTCTAACACATAATATTTGTGAATATGTAGTATACATATCTATTTCATAAATATTACATATTAATGTACATATATTGGAGGTGTATAAATTTTTTTGCAGTCATAAAGATTGGGAGACCACTGATATGGTAGTCTTTTAATTTTGTTTTAATTGTATTTAGTTCTTTCTAGGAAGAATCTTTATGCATAACAAATTATATTTTGCATTGAACCTATGGTCAAACTAATTAGAGTAGGAATATACTGCTATTAAGGATAAACTAAAAACAACACTAAATTTGATGCTATTGTAATAACCTGGCCATTATTTATCAGGAAAGGAGTAAAGAGGAGTATAAGCATGACGTTTATACAGCTTTGCCAAAAAGCTGCATTTAACACTCTACAAGTCTGTTCCCCTGCTGGTTGAAGGGGGAAGGACCTGGACAAAGGCAGTTTGGATGCATGCCCAGTATGGTTTGAGTGATTACATGTGAAGCGTGGGTTGTTACCAATAGATTGCTTTCTCTGTAGAGCATGGTGGTTGACTGTCTGCCAGGGGTCCTCAAACTTTTTAAACAGGGGCCATTTCACTGTCCCTCAGACCGTTGGAGGGCCAGACTATAGTTTTAAAAAAAACAACTATGAACAAATTCCTATGCACACTGCACATATCTTATTTTGAAGTAAAAAAAAAAAAAAAAAAAAAAAAAAGGCAGCAAAAACACCCCGCGGGCCATAGTTTGAGGACCCCTGGATACTTTGGGAAGGTGCTTACCTGTCTATCAATCACACCTGTGAACAGGAGATTGGCCAGAATAGACTTGCTCACTGAAAGGCCATGAAACCTGAATATTTAAACATCTGAACACAGGAAGGTCACTCTTGTCTTGTTTGCTCTTTGCAACTGACTCGTGTTGCAGAGGGCCCATTCCCTGCATTCATCCATGTGGCCCACAGCCATGTGGCCCACACAGCGAATGAATGGGCTTTAATTAGACTGATGCTGAACTAGAACTGGCTGCCCACGGAATGGCAGTCTGGACACGGGCCTTGCTTCAGGCTCTACTGGTACCCCAGCGGCATCTTCCTCAGGCTGCGTTACGGGGCGTGGGACTTTGACACCTGAAGAATGTAACTCCACGCCAATAAAAACCATCCGTTCTCCCACGCGAATCTTTGATTCTTTTTCAGAAAATATGGCAAGAGCCACCCCATGCCCACTAGTATCAGGGAAATTGGACCCCCTAATTTCTCCAGCAGCAGATTTACTCAAAGTTTTCTTTTTCTTCTCTTAAATCATGTCTTCAGAAGGCCCCTCAGTGGAACATAATTATTTATTTTTTATGAACATTCAAAATAATTTATTCTGATGCATTTCTTAAAGACAAGAAACCATTCTGGTTCACATTTAGAAAAGCCTCATTTGGGTGTTTATAAACTACTCTTAATGCCTTTGTACTTCTTTTCATTTAGGTTTTCTTCTGTGCACTGACATATTAATTCCCCCAAGTGACTACTGAAAATCTAAGGGTAGGATTATAAAGGAATCATTAGCTAGGTGGAAGTTGTTAGATATTTTAAAAATCTGCTTCACTCAACCAGTGTAGTTCAGTGGTTGCGCATCGATGGATAAGCCAGGAGGTCGTGGTTCAATTCCTGGTCAAGGCACATGCCAGGGTTGTGGGCCTCATCCCCGGTGGGGGCATGCAGGGGACAGCCAATCGATGATTCTCCCTCATCATTGATATTTCTAGCCCTCTCTCCTTCTCCCTTCTCATCTTTCTAAAATCAATAAAAACATATTTTGTAAAAGTCTGCTTCCAAAAGTATGTTTCCTTTATGGCCCAAACCATTTTGCTACAACGGAAGAACAAACCTGTGGCAATACATGCAGAAGCAGGAAGCTTTTGAAAACATCACGGTAGCTACAGAACAAACATATGCAATAATTACTACCTTCACAAAGTCCTAGAGAGGCTTGCTCTCAAAAGATGTCATTATATAAATGATCTTTGGAGGGTCTCAGAGCTCATGATAAAACTACCAAATTGCTTATTAGGAAACAAACAACAGCTCTGCTGAGATGTAAGTGTAAAAGGCTCAGAAAAGCACATCTCCGGCACGGTCCACCTACACAAACCCAGCTCCTGCAGGAACACAGAAAACACTTCGGGATTCATTAGCATGCAGTATTTACTCAAAAGCTGCAAAAACATTGTGTTTGCATAATTTTATCTATTATCGATAGCAGTGCTTGCCAACATTTATATCTTTATTGAGATGCAAAATTAAGAGCAGGAAGAAAGTTTGTATCAATATTAATACTGAACTCATTAGAAGAAATGACATTTATTAATAATATTTCTGGCTCAACGTTCACAGTGGTATTTAAAGGCTAAACACAATCCTGGTGCTGGAAACATTTTTTTGTAAGCGAATCTTGTTCATCAGCTACCTCATAGTTTTGAAATATATCAACTGATTTTTTCATTCCACAAAATGGCTACTTCTCCAAAATTCTATTGAAATTTAGGATGGGCTGGATGTAGTCTGAACAAGAGCAGTAATAAGACAGAAATTACAATGCATTAAGCATTTTATGGAGAATTGTGTTGGTGCAAAGCATATTAGTTTTTAAGACCCAATGTTTGGGGAACAGCTGGTGAGGGCTGAACATGAAAACAACTGTTATAAAACAAATGTTAAGGAATTGCTGTAAACAAAACTCTACTCAGTTACAGTATGTCATATTCTCTTTCTTTCCTCTCTCAATGTCTCACTTCTTATCCATCCAGTACAATAGAACTACAATGATAAGATTCCAGTATATAGCGTGTGTGTGTGTGTGTGTGTGTGTGTGATGAGAATGTTACACACATACACGCATAGGTAATATAAAATATATCAATGCATATGTATTTTTTCCTGCTTTCTTGAGTTGATTTTTTGTGCTCAAAAACTGTAAAAATGGGAAATGGGATACTAATGACATCATGGCCGAGATGTAAGTTGTTATTGAAAAATATATTACTTATTAGTTTGCCAAGCACCCTTTTGCTCTTTTGAACTTTCAACGCATTGTGGCTACATAGCCACAGACCTCGTATTACTCAATACCAACCGCATTTCACATACGACCTCAGCAGTTTGGAACTTGAAACCTCAGCTTAAGTAAAAACAAGGAAGATACTGAGAACACTTGGAGTGGAACTAGTAATAAATGAGTTTTATTTAACTAGTACCACTCTCTCCAGAATAGATCCACATGAATTTCTAGCAACGTCAAGAGCCTAACACCTTCTTGTCAGACTTTCAAAGTACTTGTAACCCACTGCTGCTTAGCTAGTCAGTACAAAAAGAACTCGTGGATCTGTGTCATTTTTTTCATTTTTAATGTTATAGCCCTCGCTTACTTCCATAAATAATTATGATTATGCAGTTTAATTAAGAGATAATAGAAAGATTGTTGATGAGATAAACCTAATGAAAACTTCTTATGCAATTTTTCCTTAGCATATAAGCTTCTGGACGGTGGAAGGATTTGTTAAATGCCATTCATTTTCTCCTTCATTGGAAACGTCTGTCAACATGCCTCTATTTCCTGGAAGACACTGATATCACCCCCATGGCTGGGTTCTTGTCACACTTTACATTGCACACAAGAATAGGGGCCAGTGTGGCCCAATTCTATTTAATAATCCTATATAATAAAGATGTAATATGCAAATGGTCGTTACGTAACCACCGACCACCTAACAACCAGGTCATGGATCAGCAGGAGGGCGGGGCAGCGAGCTACAAGCAGGCCGTGGAGAGCACAGGGCAGCAAGCTATGAAGGGGGGGCGGAGGGGATGGGGGAGCTATAGGAAGGCAGGGTAGTGGGCAGAGAGCTACAGCAGGGCCATAGCAAGCTACTGGTGCATGAATGTGTGTGCAGGGCTATTAGTATCTAATAAAAGAAAAGGGGAGCTAACACCTATTTTGCTAGGCTACTTACCTAATTACATAATTGAATCCTCACAACAATCTTGGTTTGCTGGTAAGGAAATTATGGTTCAAAAGGATAACAGCCTAATGTCTCAAGGAGAGGATATGGGAAGTTGATGTCATTCCCAAAGCCATCATGTTGAAAGTATATGTAAGCCCTGACAGTTTGGCTCAGTGGATAGAGCACCGGTCTATGGACTGAAGGGTCCCAGGTTTGATTCCAGTCAAGGACATGTACCTTGGTTGTGGGCACATCCCCAGTGGGGGCGGGGGGGGGTGTAGAAGGCAGCTGATCAATGTTTCTCTCTCATTGATGTTTCTAACTCACTACCCCTCTCCCTTCCTCTCTAAAAAATTAATTATATATATATATATATATATATATATATATATATATATATACACACACACACACACACACACACATACATACTAGGGGCCCTGTGCACAAAAATTTGTGCACTGGGGGGGGGGTACCTCAGCCCGGCCTGTGCCCTCTCGCGGTCTGGGACCCCTCTGGGGATGTCCACCTGCTGGTGTGCCTGGGCAGCCTGGGTGAGGGGCCGATGTCTGTTTGTAGGCTGGTCAAGCTCCCCAGTGGGGACCCTCACCCCAGGGGGTGTGGCAAGCCTGGGTGAGGGGCTGAGGGCAGTTTTCAGCCTGGTCACAGCTCCCACTGACCCTCTGGGCCATCTGCCTGGGAAGCGATTGGGTAGCCGTGGCACATGCAGGGAGGTTTCAGGCCTCCCTGCCTGTGCCCCTGGCCACCTGATGGCCTCCCAGGGGCAGAGCCAGCCCTGAGGCTTCCACCTGGGAGGTGATGGGGTGGCAGCAGCCACCCGATGGCCTCCCAGGAGGGAGCCTCCGGGGCCCGGCCGGCTGGTCCCGCCCCCAGAGGCTTCTGCCTGGGAAGGCATCGGCCGGCTCAGGGCGTGGGATGCCTTCCCAGGATGGAGGCTCCCAAGATAGCGGAGGCCGCAGCTCCAGAAAAGCACACCTGGGCTGCGGCCTCTGCCATCTTGGCTAGGCTAATTTGCATACAGTCACTCTGATTGGCTGGTGGGCGTGGCTTAGGCATCCCGAAGAAATGGTTAATTCTAATATTACGCTTTTATTAGTTAAGATAAAGTAAATTTAAATTCAGAAAAATAGCAATAAGAAAAGTTATCAAACAATCAGTGGGAGGAAAATAGAACACAAAGGGTTTTAGAAAGATTGAGCAATGTTGAGAAAATCCTGATTCATACAAATTAATAATTATTTCTCAAATGATAATTTTTAGCTGCTTACCTTTCCTCTCAGTTTGCTGTTCATTTAAACTAATCCAGAAGTTGAAACTGATTAAAAGGAAATTTTTGATTCAAAATTAGCTTATCTAAACTAATAAAAGCGAAATATTAAAATTAACCGTTTCTCCGAGACAGGGTAAGCCACGCCCACCAGCCAATCAGAGCGGCTGTATGCAAATTAGCCCAGCCAACATGGCGGCTGCCACTCCCGGACCTGAGTAAACGTTTAGGCAGCGTCCGTTGCAGCAGGAGCGAGAGAGAAACTGTTTTCGGCCCTTGGCGGGCAGGCTCCGAAACATGTTTCAATAATGTATCAATCGTAGAATCCTCGGGAGCTGAAGGGAACAGCAGACCTAGCCTGAGTCTAAAACTATAACATTGTTGCAGTATAGACTCTGCGAGGTGAGGCAGAGAGAGGCTTTGTTACATGTGTAGGCCAGCTTAAAGGAACAGTGTATCAATTATAGGAGAAAAACCCCAGCAACCTGCGTCCAGCCAGCCTTGCTGGGACGTTGGGTCAATGGGAGCTGTGGGCAGCCTGAAAGCCCCTCACCCAGGCTGGTCAGGCACGCCAGCAGGTGGGCATCCCCCGAGGGGTCCCAGACTGCGAGAGGGCACAGGCCAGGCTGAGGGACCTCCCGAATGCACAGAGCGGCTGCAGGGCGGGACAGCGCAAGACCCAGGACCCGTGATGGGAAAGAGGCGGCAGGGTTGGAGGGCACCAGGAAGTGGATAAGAGGCGGCAGGGGGTCAGTGGGCTGCTTGGTGGGCTTCCCAGGCCCTTTGTGGGGCACCAGGAAGCGGGTAAGAGGCGGCGGGG
>PVJC01020286.1:0-29330 GCA_004026665.1 Murina feae
GCTCCGAGCCTCAGATGCGGCTGGGGGCAGGTCCCCAGTGGTGACACACACACATACACACACACACACACAAAAGGCGCCTGGCAGACTGGGGCCATCATAGGACATCCACTGAGGGGTCCCAGACTGTCAGAGGGCACAGGCCGGGCTGAGGGACTCCCTCCACCCCGAGTGCACAAATTTTTGTGCACCGGGCCCCCAGTTTCATATAAAACTGTTTTGGCGGTGATGAACTCCTTTAGCTTTTTCTTCTCTGTGAAGCTCTTTATCTGACATTCAATTCTAAATGATAGCTTTCCTGGGTAATCTTAGATGTAGGTTCTTGCTATTCATCACTTCGAATATTTCTTGCCACTTCCTTCTGGCCTGCATAGTTTCTGTTGAGAAATCAGCTGACAATCTTATGAGTATTCCCTTGTAGGTAATTAACTGTTTTTCTCTTGCTGCTTTTAATATTCTCTTTGTCTTTTGCCCTTGGCATTTTAATTATGATGTGTCTTGGTGTGATCCTCTTTGAATTTCTTTTGTTTGGGGTTCTCTGCACTTCCTGGACTTGTAAGTCTATTTCTTTCACCAGGTAGGGGAAGTTTTCTGTCATTATTTCTTCAATTAGGTTTTTAATATCTTGCTCTCCCTCTTCTGGCACCCCTATAATTCTGATGTTGGTACGCTTGAAGTTGTCCCAGAGGCTCCTTACACTATCTTCATATTTTTGGATTCTTTTTGCTTTTTGCTTTTCTGGTTGGGTGTTTTTTGCTTCCTTGTATTTCAAATCTTTGCCTTGATTCTTGCCATCCTCTAGTATGCTGTGGGATCTCTGTATATTATTCTTTATTTCAGTCAGTGTATGCTTAATTTCTAATTGGTCCTTTTTCATATCCTTGAGGGTCTCACTATATTTCTTGGAGGTTTCTAAAAGATTCTTGAGTAACCTTATAATCGTGGTTTTGAACTCTATATTCAGTAGTTTGCTTTCCTCCATTTCTTTCATTTGTGACCTGTTTCTTTGCTTCCTTGTGTTGATAGAGTGGCTTTGTGCACTAGGTGTCCTATAGTTCTTTGTTATGGGGTGGGGCCACAACATTAGTAACAAAAAAACAGAATTTCCAGAGGATGAGGCCCAGAAATCAGGATTTTAAAAAGATTCCCAGGTGATTCTAATGTGCAGCCAAGGTTGAGAACCACTGTTTTAGGGTAATGCACAAAACCTAACTGGAAGTCCTGTGTACATAGCCAGAGCTTATCAAGTGGAGGCCTTCACGGCTGGGTTTCTGGTGGGGATTTTGCTGTTTTGTTAGGAAAAGCCCAAATGTCACTAGCTTGCTTCCCCTGGAAAGTTCAGTTTCTTTTTTCTTTCTTTTTTTCTTAGGGGAGGGGGGTTAATCTTCACCCCAGGATATTTTTTCCATTGATATGTAGAGAGAGTGTAAAGAAAGGGAAGGGGAGAGAGAGAGAGAGAAAGAGAGAGAGAGAAGAGAAGAGAAGAGAAGAGAAGAGAAGAGAAGAGAAGAGAAGAGAAGAGAAGAGAAGAGAAGAGGAGAGGAGAGAAACAATGATCTAAGAGAGACATAGATTGGTTGCCTCCTGCATGCACCCCCAACTGAGGCTGAGGATCAAACCTGCAACCCAGGTACCTGCCCTTGACTGGGAATCAAACCCTTATCTCTTCAGTGCATGGGCCACTGCTCTAACCATTGAGTCACACCAGCCAGGGCAAAGTTCAATTTCTTATGAGAAGAATCCTCTTATATTCTGCCTAAGAGTAAGACACATTGCCTACCTTTGGGAACAGACTCAAGGAAGAGGACTGGAGGTCCCACTGTTGAGTCTCCCCATTTCTAGACCTTATATCACTCCTGTTAGCTATTGTTCGAACTGGGCTGGAAGCTAGGGCCTCACCAGTTCAGATTCCCCAGGGATTAAGCCTCCCTCCTCCTGTGCGGGTGAGGAATAACTGCTTGTCTGTTGGGGCAAAGGATGTTTCCATCCCTGATCCTTACTCTGGTTCATTTTTTTGTCACAGTCTGAATATTTCAGAGCTTTTGTGGGGCAAATCAGTTTGCTTCTCATCTGTAACTTCCCTTGCTCTGCTAAGATGATTATCATTTCTCCATCTGCTTTCCATCTTTTCAAAATGAATGGAACAAATGCCAATAAGCACATGAAAAGCTGCTCTACATCATTAATCATTAGGGAAATGCAAATCAAAACCAAAATGAGATATCATTTCACACTCATTAGGATAGTTATTATTTTTTAAAAAAAAACACACAATTAAGTGTTGGGTGGACATGGAGAAATTGGGACCCTTTTGTGAATTGTTGGTTGGAATGTAAAAATGGTACAGCTGTTGTAGAAAGTAGCTGATGGTTTCTCAAAAAGTTAAACATAGCCCTAGCCGGTTGCTCAGTGGTTAGAGTGTTGGGTCACAGACTGAAGTGTCACAGGTTCAATTCTCAGTCATGGGCACATACCTTAGTTGCAGGTTCAATCTCCAGCCCCTGTAGGGGCATGAGTAGGAGGCAACCAATTGATGTGTCCCCCTGCCCTTTCTCTCTCTCTTTCTCCCTCCTTCTCCTCCCTACCTTCCACTCTCTCTAAAAATCAATGGAAAAAATATCCTCACTCCTGGGATGAGGATTTTTTAAAAAATTCAACCATAGAATTATTGTTTGACCCCAGTGATTTCACTTCTTGATATACACACAAAAGTTTTGAAAGTAGAGACTTGAATAAATATTTGTACATCAATGTTCATGGCTTCATTTTTCACGATAGCCAAAAGGTGGAAACAACCAAAATGTCCATTGGTGAATGAATGAATAAACAGATATATCACACACATATCTGTACAATGAAATATTATTGTACAGATACAGCCTCAAAAAGGAATGAAATTATGTTGATTATTCCCCAATAAAGTTGAAAATAAAATACAATCTGATTTAATAGGGGGAAAAGGGAAGGAAATTCAGATATGGTGTAACATGGATGAAGCCTAATCTATCTAATACATAGAAAAAACAGAGGGAAGCAGCCAAAAATGCAGAGATAAATAAACATGTTGCAAATAAAAGAACAGAATAAATCTCCAGAAAAAGAACTAAATGAAATGGAAACAAGCAAACTACTAGACACAGAGTTCAAAACAATGATTATAAGGATGCTCAAGGAACTTAATGATAACTTCAAGAGAACATCAACAACATAAAAAAAAAAAACTAGTCAGAAATGAAGGAAACACTAACTGAAATAAACAATAATTTACAGGGAATCAATAGTAGAGTAGAGGACATCTAGAATCAAATCAGCTATTTGGAATATGAGGAAGCAAAAAACACCCAATCAGAACACCAAAAAGAAAAAAGAATCCATAAATATGAAGATAGTGTAAGGAGCCTCTGGGACAACTTCAAGCATACCAACATTCACATCATGGGAGTGCTGGAAGGAGGAGAGAGACAGCAAGAAATTGAAAATCTATTTGGAAAAATGACAGAAAACTTTCCTTACCTGGTGAAAGAAATAGACTTACAAGTCCAGGAAGTCAGAGAGTCCCAAACAAGATGAACCCAAAGAGACTCACACCAAGATACATCATAATCAAAATGCCAAAGGTTAAAGACAAAAAAGAGAATCTTAGGAGCAGCAAGAGAAAAGCAGTTAGTTATCTACAAGGGAGTGCCCATTTGACTGTCAGCTAATTTCTCAACAGAGACTTTGCAGGCCAGAAGAGAGTGGCAAGAAATATTCAAAGTAATTAAAAGCAAGGACCTACAACCAAGGTTACTCTACCCAGGAAAGTTATAATTTAGAAATAAAGTTATTTAGAAAAGAGCTTACCAGACAAGAAACATCTAAAGGAGTTCATCACCACCAAATCAGTATTATATGAAATATTAAAGGGACTTCTTTAACAAGAAGAAGTAGAAAAGAGATAAAAATATGAATAATGAAGGTAAGTATCAAATAAATGAACAAGCAGAACAGAAACAGATTCATAGATACAGAAAACATTTTAACAGTTGCCAGATGGGAGGGGGATTGGGGAAATGGGTGAAAACGGTGAAGGAATTTAGAAGTACAAATCAGTTCTTGTATAGTAGTCATGGGGTGTAAAGTACAGCATAGGAAATATAGTCAATAATATTCTAATAACTATGTATGGTGTCAGATGGGTGTGAGATTTTTCAGGATGATCACTTAGTAAGTTCTATAATGTCTAATCAATGGGGTGTTCACCTGAAACTAAAGTAATACTGTATGTAAACTGTAACTGAAACATTTTTTAATCCTTATAACAAAAATAAAAAAACAACCTTCACCAGTTTGGCTCAGTGGATAGAGCATCAGCCTGCAGACTGAAAGGTCCCAGGTTCAATTCCGATCAAGGGCATGTACCTGGGTTGTGGGCACATCCCCCATAGGAGGTGTGCAGGAGGCAGCTGATCCATGTTTCTCTCTCATAGATGTTTCTAACTCTCTATCCCTCTCTGTAAAAAATCAATCTAAACTAATAAAAGCAGAATAGTAAAATTAACCGTTTCTCCGGGACGCCCACAGCCAATCAGAACAGCTGTATGCAAATTAGCCCAGCCAACATGGCGGCCGCCACTCACGGACCTGAGTAAACGTTTAGGCAGCGTCCATTGCAGCAGGAGCAAAAGCAAAACTACCTGCTCGCTGGCTCCTTAGCCTTTGGCCTGAAGCAAAAACGCACATTTGCAACAATTAAGTGTAACAATTGTTTCATTATAGAAGCCGCGAGGTGTGGCGGCCGCCACTCACGGACCTGAGTAAACGTTTAGGCACCGTCCGTTGCAGCAGGAGCCAGAGCAAAACTACCTGCTTGCTGGCTCCTTAGCCTTTGGCCTGAAGCAAAAACGCATATTTGCAACAATTAAGTGTAACAATTGTTTCATTATAGAAGCCGAGAGGTGAGGCAAACAGGAGGCTTCGTTAGTAAAAGGCCGCCTTAAAGGAACAGCATCAATTATAGGAAACCTGCGTCCAGCCGGCCTTGCTGGGACATTGGGCAATGGGAGCTGTGGGCAGCTTTAAAGCCCCTCACCCAGGCTGGTCAGGCACGCCAGCAGGTGGGCATCCCCCGAAGGGTCCCAGACTGCGAGAGGGCACAGGCCGGGCTGAGGGACCTCCCGAGTGCACAGAGCGGCTGCAGGGCGGGACAGCGCAAGACCCAGGACCGGTGCGTGGAAAACAGGCGGCAGGGTTGGAGGGCACCGGGAAGCGGGAAAAAGGCGGCAGGGGCCAGGGGCCTGCTTGGCAGCTCCCCAGACCCCTTGGTGACACCGGGAAGTGGGAAAGGAAGGCAGCAGGGGACCGGTAAGTGGGAAAAAGTCAGTGGCCTGCTTGGCGGCTCCCCAGGCCCTTTGGGGGCTGAAGTCCTGCTTGGTGGCTCCCTAGACCCCTTCCGGGGATCAGGGAGCAGGAAAAGGCTGGCCTGACCACAAGGTGGGGTTTTCCCTGCTTTCTGGTGGCTGGAGGAAGATGGGCAGTAGGCAAGCTTGGGAGGCAGGCCGCACCCAGCCCTGGTCACAGCTCAAAAAAGAGAACAACATGCAGGGGAGGGCAAGAGTCTGAGAGATCATCATAGAGGGGGTGCCTGCTCCAAGCCTCCACGGTGTGCCTGGGGGCAGGCCGCCAGCAGGTAGACACACACAGGAGGACTGCTCCGAGCCTCAGATGCAGCTGGGGGCAGGTCCCCAGTGATGACTGACACACACACACACACACACACACACACACACACACAGAAGGCGCCTGGCAGACTGGGGCCATCATAGGACACCCACTGAGGGGTCCCAGACTGTAAGAGGGCACAGGCCGGGCTGAGGGACTCCCTCCACTCCGAGTGCACAAATTTTTGTGCACCGGGCCCCTAGTCTATAATAATAAAAGGGTAATATGCTAATTAGACCGAACATCCTTCTGCACGAAGCCAGGGCCAGAGGGAAGCCAGCCTATGTCCCGAGTGGCTGCTAGCAGCTGGAGGGAGCAAGCCCAGGTGCCAGAGGGTAGGGAGAAGGAAGGCCTACTCGTGTGCGAATTTCGTGCACTGGGCCTCTAGTATAAATGTAAAAGTATTCTTTTGAAACATTCTTTGAATGACAGACACTATTTAACATCTTTATACACACTAAACACAACATTTAATATCTGAGTGCTTCCTAAATATTTGGCATCATTCTAAACACTTTACATGTCTTAATTCATTTAATATTAATCCTAACCCTATCAGGTCAGTTCTATTATTATCCCTATTTTACAGATGGGAAAGAGAGGTTAAAAAATCTGCTCTAAACTACCCCTCCCATTAAAAGCCTGACCACACCTACACATTCTAAAGGTGGAAATACCTTCTTTGATATCTCAGAATGATTTTTAAAGCTATCATTCTAATGGAGAAGATTTATATCCTGTAAGTAAATTGAATGATGTAACCTTTGAAAAATAAGAGGTACTAGAGAAAAGGAGTTAATGTAGGAGAAGCAACTAAAACATACATATACCAGTTATTAAAAACTAATGCTGAAATTAATGTACAAATGTATGTTTCTGAATGTATTACTTTTTCCTCAACTTATGAACAGATTATTTTGTAACTCCAAGCTAGCACTGTGATGGGGAAACTTTTTTATACCTAATTATTTAAATGAGGTAAGAATCTTGATATATGTGACAAAGTAGCCCAAAGTTCGTAAGGCCATATACTGACCCCAAAAATTTCGGGTTTATACAAACAGATTAAAAAGCCAAATCAAAAAGAAAAAAAAAGAGGGGGGATTTTTTTACAAAAAAATTGTAATCTTTTCCTTGCTAAATAGCAGAAAACATTTTTTAAAGCCCTAGGAAAAAAAGGGGAAAAAGGATCATGAGAGATAAACTAGTTAAATTCGGCCTTTTAAAAAACAAAACAAAACATGTTTTATTGATTTCAGAGAGGAAGGGATATGGAGAGAACCACCAATGATGTGAATCATTGATTAGCTGCCTGCTGCACGCCACACACTTGGAATTGAGCCTACAATGTGCCCTGACCAGGAATCAAACTGTGACCTCCTGGTTCATAGGTCGACCGACACTCAACCACTCAGGCCACACCAGCTGGGCTAGGATCTTCCTTTTGGAGAACACTCGAAGTTAATCTACTCTATATTTCCATGTCTAATTGCCAAAGTCCTTCCTTAAATTACTTAAATTTCATTCGTTAAAAGTGGTTCCCAGCCCTGACCGGTTTGGCTCAGTGGATATAACGTCGGCCTGCGGACTGAAGGGTCCCAGGTTTGATTCCGTTCAAGGGCATGTACCTTGGTTGCGGGCACATCCTCAGTGGGGAGTGCGCAGGAGGCAACTGATCGATGTTTCTCTCTCATCGATGTTTCTGGCTCTCTATCTCTCTCCCTTCCTCTCTGTAAAAAATCAATAAAATATATTTTTTTAAAAAGTGCTTCCCAAAAATAAGACAACTAACATCTTTACATATCATATTCTTTAACATCTTCGAATATCATATATTCAGAGAATAATGGCTAAACATTCGTGTTTCACAGAATTACATCTGTTTCTTTTCTACATTTTGTTAAAATCAAAATAAGACACACCACATTTAGTCTACAGAGGAAGACGAAAGACACTTCAAACCACATATCTAAACAGCTTTTTTAAAAAGCTGCCACATATTTTACAAGATGCTCAATTAACACTATTACTTTTTTTCCATGAGAAAATAACCTCTTAATTTGAGAATCACCTGGTTTCCCCGAACTTATTTTACTATTAATCTACTTTAACTTTTCAAGTTGTACTTTCAAACTCAGAAATAAGAGAGCTCTGATAAAAGAATCAAAGTCTAAAGACTAAAATTGAAAGTAAAAATACAGAAAGCATTTCCAAGGTCCATCATATGCCTTGACCCAATTAGGGACCTCATAGGCACTTTGAGAAAAGAATAGATCCTTACTGAATAATCCAAGCTCTAACTTGCATGTTTAAAAACAATTTCATCTTTCTTACCAATCAGTGGTCTCTCCTGAGTTTCCAAATTAGTTAATGTTACAATCTACTCCCTGCTCTTTAAAATCTTGAGCGTTTTTTCTTCCTTCTTCACACTTACAATCAGAGATCAAATGCTGTCAACTCTTTTTTTTGCTCACCTGTTCCTTCCTATTTCTCCAGGTTCTGGTTTAGTTTCATTTTAGGCTGACACAACTGCAACATTATTTTAATTGCCTCCCTTCCTCCAATTCTTGTGTCATTTCTTTAGTTACATTGGACACTGTATCCAAATAATTTTCCAATGGTACATTTTGTGTAATCATACCTCTTTGTGTTTGTTAAAAAACTTTCAACAGAAATAACTAAAATTAAAAGGGAAGTCTACATTACAAAATATCTGTAGCAAATTATTACTAAATAGTATTTAATACACTCAAAAGATATAAAAAAATATCAATGCCTTGAACAGTTTGTCTCAGTGAATAGAGCGTCGGCCTGTGGACTGAAAGGTCCCAGGTTCGATTCCGGTTAAGGGCATGTACCTTGGTTGCGGGCCCATCCCCAGTGGGGGGTGTGCAGGAGGCAGCTGATAGGTGTTTCTCTCTCATGGATGTTTCTAACTCTCTATCCCTCTCCCTTCCTCTCTATAAAAAATCAATAAGATATATTTTTAAAAAATCAAGGCTCTACTACATAAACGGAGAGAAGTCTTGAATAGACTAATAATCAGTAAGTAAAAATCCAACCTCACTAGTTAACAACAAAAACATTACAAAGAAAAAGTGTTTAAGATTTTTCATCTATTAAATTAGCAAAAAATAATCATGATTATTGATTATTTTTTGCTAATTGTCCAAAGCTGACAATTAAACTCACAGAGATGGTGACAATGTAAATTATAACTCTTTTGGAAAACAACATGGCAATGTTTCAAGAGTGATAAAAATATTAATACAATGACCTTTTAAATTAATCCTGAGTGTCCAAAAGACAGAAAATATTGTATGCATATAGATGATAATTATAGCACCATCTTGAAGAACTAGAAATCTAAATATAGGCAACAGAACAATCAAGTTAAAAGTAAAATAATTTGATGGAATATTTCAGTTATTAAAATATTCACAGAGACTAGTCATATTGAATGTTAAAGGAAAAACTAAAATAAAAAATATTCTAAGACTAAAGAAATAATATGTGTACAGACCAGGAAGAAAAACTTTTAAAATTTAATGTCAGGGTAGGATTAAATATGATTCATCTGTTTAGTTCCATTTTGATTTGTAAAACTTGAAAATAAAACAAAAATTAATCATCATTTTCTGCTCATAACCCAGTTTTCAATGCTCTCTAGAGGTTCCAAAACCTGCAGAGGACAGCACCTGATATAATTCTGATGGCCTCAAACCATTTTCCCAATGTAATCTTTAGCCAGTCATCTTCTCCGAAGCGGTTTACTCACTGTCTCACATACAGCTTTCCAGACATCATTGTATTCTTAGTCACAACCTTCCATCCACTCAGAATGTCTTCTTCCTTTCTTCTGCTTTAACATAATAAATCTCACTAACTTTGAGAAGTCTTCAACAATCACTACGTGAATTTCTTTCTGTTCAGTATTATCAATTTGTCCTCTTATAAGCAATAAGCAATTAGATAGATTGACTGAACTGCCATGTTTTAAATCTTTTAAAAAGTTAATCTAAATTGATTGCATCTTTTGAAATAACTGCTTTTTACTTAGCTTCCAGATGTTTACTTTTCTTTCTTTTACTGACAGTAAGCTCTTCACCAGGTAGAAATGCCACTAGGTAACCTAGATCAGCTTGAATTCAATCCTAAAACATGCTGTCATTCTAGTTTGAATTATAAATGAAAGAAAACCAGGATCAATAACTCCATGTGTCTATAAATCACCAGTGACATCTAAGAAGGCAACAGATCAGAGATTGCAAAGGTTACTTTGGTTACAAATAAGCAAATTTTGTAACTTAAAAAAAAACACCCCACACTCATTGGAAATCATCAAGCAGATACATTCAACACAGTAATGTTCTACTTCTCTAGATAGACATTTATAGAGATAACTGTACAGTGGAACAAATCCTATCACTTTTCAAACGAGATATATGTAATAGTCACATGACTAATCTTGATTACTAAAGAATAGTGAAGTGAAACTGCTTACCAGAAACATAATTTTCAACAGGTAACAAATCTAGGTGTTTAAAAACTGGAATACCTTCCTTCATTTTTCCACGAAATGAAGCTCACCAGAAGACAAAGCCCACATACTCAGAACATAGAATGTTAAAATTTCCATTAAGAACACACACACAAAATTTCTTCACTTCTAAACATTTTTAAGGATGAGATCTCAAGTACTTTACCACTATTTAAAAAAATCATGAAAATATTCAGTGTTCTGTGATTAAAAATCCAGAAATGAAATCTATGTGAATGGGTAAATAAATCCATATGGATGTTCTAAATTTGTGATTTCAGTCTAAAATACATTGGAAAGCTAATTATACAGCTTCACTGAAACCCCTGACCAAAAAAATGTAACACTGTACTTTCACAAAGCTTTTCATCAATAGAAGCATTAATAAAAATTTGACAATTTTGATTTTGTAGGAAACATTATTTTATTAATTGGGGCCTGATGAAATAGGTTACAAAAAACAATTGTTACAATTTTCTTTCATTCATACCCTAAGAGGTAGTCAAATGACTATTTAGTTACAGTTGCCTTCCATTAAGAGATCATAAAATCCTTTAAAAAAAACTGAGAAAACAAAATCCTGAATAACTATTCTTAAGAGTTCTCTAAATCCACATTATAGTAGCAATTACAAATAAATTCAGTATCAAATAAAAAATCTGGAACATCAAAAATTTTTAAAGGTTAGTAAGACAGCATTGGTGGAACATCACGAAAAGAATTAAAGAAAACCTAAATTAGTTTATTTTACATATTTTGTATATAAACATAAGAAATAACGACAGCATTTCTTATGCTTCTGACAGGCAAACACAAGAGTGATTAAAACCTCTGCTGCTTCCCTCTGGAAGTAGTGTTTCAAACGCAGAAGAGCCAAACAATTGCCAAGTAAATGTTACCAGAGGTGTGCAAAGGGTCCTCGTAAGGGTTCCAAAATCACCAAGAGCACAGCACGCACATCAGAATGGGGAATTTTAGGAAACGTTACAGTCTGCTTTCACAACAGGAAAGGTTACAAGAAACACTAAAATAGTTCAACTCAACTAACTATACCATAAAAACTATTTGTTAAACTCAACTAAATATACCAAAAAAACTTGTTTGTTTTTAGCAACCTCTAAATGTCACTTCTGTGTAGCAAAAAATAAATTACTTTAAGAAAATATTCCTAAGGTCCAACAAAAACTCTCAATTTTACTATATATGTGACTTTAGACTGTAATAATTCTATTTATTATTACTTTTTAATGTTTTACTGATTTTTTACAGAGGAGAAGGGAGAGGGATAGAGAGTTAGAAACATCGATGAGAGAGAAACATTGATCAGCTGCCTCCTGCACACCTCCTACTGGGGATGTGCCCGCAACCCAGGTACATGCCCTTGACCGGAATCGAACCTGGGACCTTTCAGTCCGTAGGCTGACGCTCTATCCACTGAGCCAAACCGGTTAGGGCTAGACTGTAATAATTCTATCTGAATAAACAAACCCACGAGAGAAAATTAAAAAAATAAAACTAAAGAAAAAAACACAATGTAATAAAAAGCAAAAGGACGACAAAAAAATGTAAGTGCAGTTAACAGCAAATGCTTTTTAATGGACAGCTGTTCAAGGATTAAATGCATTAAATGTACAATTCCTTTGGTCTTATATTTCCACTTCCGGGAATTTATTCTAAAGAGTCAGTGATGTGAAGGAAAATCTTAATGCCTAGAAATTTTTGTTACAGATGTCAGTTCTTAGGCAAAATCTTGTAAAATATATACAAGGCTATTCAGACATATTGCTGAAATAGGAAACGTAAGAGATCAGGTTATACGAATTATTGTGCACCTACCTTGTAGAACACTATACGGCCATAAAAATGCTTTAAGGACAAAGTATTTTCTATTTCCAATGTTTTCTATAAAGAAAAAAATATGGGTGACAAAATGAGTATGACCGAAATGATTTTTACTTTGTAAAACAAAACCAATGAAAAAGTGAAATTCCTTCGTATAGCATAGTATAAACTGTACCTTTTGGTGGAGGGAATACAAAGATTGTGGTGGTCTTCTTTTGGCTTTTTAGTAATTTTCAAATGCCCACTGATGGGGTATTTGGAGAGTAACAGCTGAAAGGTGTGTAGTGAAATTAGAGGCGATGACCCCCCTGGACAGTTCAGCAGCATAATGTTGTAATTTCCCTAAGGAAGAAAGAAAATCACTTCACCTGTAAACTCTTATTGGGGTATCTTTTTTATATGTCCTATTTTTAAATTGGGAGCAAAACATCATTGAAATAGCTCCTATTCGTCCATGGTAAAAATATTAAGTACTTAAAAATCCGCAAATGAGAACCACATGAATGGGTGGACAAGTTCGTAAGTGCGTCCGAATTTTGAGGTTTCATTCTAAGATACACCTGATAGCTAATGGTACAGACTCCTGCGAAGCCTTGACCAAACAAAACAGCTCTCAACTACCGTTCTTCCATTTTGCTATTTAATGGCTCTCCTTTTTTCGGTCCATAGGAAATTTTCCCAGGCAGCCTCCCCAATGTTAATGATTTTTACAGACATCAGAACTCCCCTCAGTAACATTTTCAGGCTATTTGTCACGGAGAGATCCCGTTATCTTCAGGCCAACAATACCTAATAAGTTGCTAAAACTTAACCATAGTATTCAAAGCAGGTGCGGTATTACCATGATAATCTAAGAAGCGAGCCAGATCAGTGCCACCGGGGTCGCTCAATAGAAATACCAACATATACTTCACTTTCTCACTAAGTAATTTTGAGGAAAACCGCTGTTGCGGATGACAAATTGTTTCGGCTTTCCTTAAACTGTTCTCTGAGTAAATTTAGTCAACGCGGGTCATCGGCGGTATTTTCCATTTCCCTAATTATTTCACGCCTTATGACAGCTTGCCATTGATATGCCACCATCTCAACTGCGTGTTTGCTTCCTTTAACAAAACACGGGGCTTTGCTAAGGGACCAAGCCCAATGGCTGCTCCGCACAAGGCCGTCTGCGGAGGTCCTTTTAAGTGAGTCTCCTGACCCTGCAGAGCCGCCGCTGCAGCTTCCTGCCCTTCGCCCCGTGCGGCGGGGAGCAGCTGCCGCCTCAGGTCGGGGCGGCGGGGCGCGCACGTGACTTCTCCGCATTCCGACCGCGGGCTCCATCGCGTGACGGGCGCGCGGAGACACCTGTCCCCACGCACGCGGCAGCGCCTGAGGACCTCTCCTCCCCCGTCTCAATGAGGCGGGGAGCCGCGAGCCAGCCGCACTCGGCTGAGGAAATGACAAACCCCCGCAACACACTTCCCAAGGGAGGAGCGGAACCCGGGAGACCCATCCGGCTCTCTAGAGGAGTCCAAGGACCAGCCCAGAGAAAAGATTTCCCCTCCTCCGCCTCTTTTCTCGCGCGGCGGGAGAGGAAGCCTCGCCCCCTTTCATCCCGCCTTCTACTTCCCACTCCGCGGCGGGGAGGACTTTGCCATGGCTGTCCTGGCCCCCTCACTTCCGGTGCCGGCGCCGCTAGAGCTGCGCCATCCCCCAATCCAGCCGACAGCCACAGCTTCCAACTGACCTTTTAAACAGACTCGCGACTCCTCCGACCTTCGCTAGGTGCTGTCCTGGAGAGAACCGCAGACGGCTGCCGCACTGAAAAGAATCTACGGCAGAAAGACCTGGCTGTCCTCTCGCCAGAAACATGAAATGCGATAGACCTGCGGCCACCGCTGCCCAGACAAAATGGCGCCGAGAAGTCGGTTTCGCGCATGCGCCGTGGACAGGCCCTGCCCCGCCCCCGTGCAAGTCTTGGCCGCGGCTCCGGGTTCGGTTTCCATGGGACACTCCGCTGCCAATCCTCGTGCGGAACTGCTCTTCCTGACCCCCTCCATTTACCAATCAGTGTTCATCCAAGCACATCCGGAGTCGTTTCAACCAATCCTTTGGCAGGACTGGCTTACTCAATACCCGGTTGTCCAGTCACGTTAGACCTCGGAGACAGCCAATCATAAGTGGCAGATGTCCTACCTGCTGTGTTCGGACCAATCCGTGAAGTTTCAGGGCTACATCCAATGAGGACGGCAAGGAGTGAGCGCCAATCCGAAGCTCTTGGGCGTCATGAGCAGCCAATGAGAGTTCGTGTAGAAGCGAGTCTGCTCAACAGCTTGTTATTTGGTGGATTGTGGCAGTAAATCGGGAGAGTGGGGAACCGGGCGCAGGAACTGCCGCCGCGGCCGAGAGTGGTGCTGCCCAGCCGGGGGCCCACGGCGGCCAGTGGGGCGGAGGACGCGGGCGCTGACAGCGCGCACTTCACCCGCAGTTGGTAGGTGGGGAGGAGGGAAGTGGGGGCTAGCAGGCAGCATAGCAGCTGCTGCTGCCGCCCGGGGTCCCGGTGCAGTTAGGAGCTTTGGAGGTGGGGGACGGGTTGCCAGGCAAGCGGTGCGGCCAGCGCCGGGCAAGGGGCACGTCGCGGAGTGGCGACAGCAAGTGCGGGAACCGCCGCCGCAGCCGCCTCCTCGGCCGCTTCCCCGGGAAAATGGCTGTGGGGCTGGCCGCGCCGCTAAGTTTGCTTCAGCGCCGTGAAGAGCGGGCTGCTTTCGGAAGCCGGCCCCCAACTCCGCGGCGCGTCCCTTCCCCGGAGAGTCCGCGGCAGGACCCGAGGGGCCGGGGGCAGGCACCTCTCCGGGCTGTGGAAAAAGTTGAGGCGGGCGCAGGGAGGAGGCGGCGGCCGCCGCTGTGCGGCTCCCCTCCCCTCCCACACACTGTCCGGGCCACCTCCCTCCTCCTCTCCGCCCCCTCCGCCCCCTCCTCCTCCGCGGGTATCCTCGCGCCTCCCGCTGAAGGCCTCGGCTCCTGCCCCTTGGGGTGAAGAAGCGCTGCTTCCCACTGACATGGTGCAGAGCGGAGGAAGCAGAGCAATGGCGCCGTGACACTCCGCTGCCGCCACCGCGGGCCCGGGGCGGGCCGAGGGGGCCGAGCGGCGGAGGCGGAGGCGGGGCGCGGGCCGAAGTCGGGTATCCGGCGGGCGGCCGAGCGAAGGCTGGGCGGCCGCGCCTATCGGGGACGAGGGTGCAGCGCACACGGCGCCCTGTCCTTTTCCGGGGCGATCGGTCCTGGGGATCCATCCGAGTTGAGCTTTTCGGGTCAAAGTAGCGAGCGCGGCGGGGGCGCGGTGGGCCGCTGGCGAAGTCCGGGGCGGAACGGGCGCCCGCGGGGCTTTCGCCGGCCCCTCGGCTCCCGCGTCCCGGTCGCCCTCCGAGGGGCACTCCTGATGCCGTGTGCCGGTGAGGTTCCTGCCCCTCCTCGCCGGCGTTTGTTTACTTTCTTTTCCTGGGTCGGTTCCCCGCGCTGACTGATTTCTGGCTTGTCCTCCTCCTCCCGCCCTGGTTCTAGCGACGGAGGACCGAGCTGGTTGAGCTGGAACCCCATAGGTCGCCGCTAAAAATGAAGGTAAGTGGAGTCAGCGCCGCTCCGCACCTCGTGCCCAGGACGCTGCCTGTCGTGAGGCCGGTGCTGTGGAATGTCATTATTTTTTCCTCTTGGCCGCTCAGAATGGGCTTCTCCAGCGGGCAGCGCCTTCGGAAAAGCAGGACGCGGTGGACGGGAGAAACGATCATTGTGTGTCCAGGCAGGCAGCCCGGCCCGTCCCTGAAGCAGCCTTCCCATTGTTGTCCATTGGGCTAGTATTTTTAAACACTTCCTGTGTTGGCAGCAATCTTTGCAGAAGTAAAAAGCTTTTGTCCTGCTTTGGTTCTTTGGGGGGATTTTTTGGGGGAAATTTTTATTCTTCCTCAGTGCCAGTGTGATTTTTTTTTTTTCCCTAAGGAAACAAAAATAGGCAGATTGTGTAAGGGAGGTATCATTTTTGTTGGAGGTAAAGCGAAATTCTGTGGCTAAAATACTTGAAGTTGAACCAAAGCTAATAGTTTTAGTTCAGTCGTTACAGTAAGTAATTTTAAGCATGTAGCTAACCAAAAAATATGTGTATCTTCTTCTGAAGACAATATTGCAAACATCGTATGTGATGTTTAAAGGAGAAGAGGATAGCGGTCTAGTGCTGTAGGATTGAATGTTTCAGGTCAGATATTTACTTACTTGCTAAAAGTATTCCTTTTCAGTTTGCATTATTTGAAAATACAGTAACTTTAAGAGGTTCTTGCTTTCTTAGTCATTTACTATTTCAGTGTATTAAGCCCTGAAATACAGCGTTTTCCCAAATTTTCTCTTGCCTTATCTTCTTAAAGTGACCTTTAATGTTTATTTGAAGGTTTCGTATAACTTTCAATGTTACTTGGGAAAGCTCACTGGAAAATTAAAATCATTTCCTACTAAAAATGTGTCTCAAGTGTGTACACTGTAACTTGTGCTCTTAGGAGTGTTGAATCAAACTTGTGTATGGTACCTTACCTTTTGAAAAAAATGGGTAAAACGATACATTGAAGTAGCAGTCCCTGTTATTGTCAAGATTAGAATGAATCATAGAATGAAATTTCTCACATCTTTCAATGTATCTTACGGCCATTGGCTAAAAGTAGGTATTTGTTAGTAAAACTTTTTATATGTATATACCCAAAAGACTACTGTGATAAACTGGTATGGCTACAAGTCTTGTGCCATCAGTTCGGATCTCTGCATTCATCAGACTTAAACCTTTAAAATGCATTCATCAGACTTAAACCTTTTAGCTAATGATTTTTTTCAAATAATGCTTATCAAAAGGATTGGCTTCATTTCTTATCTGTACAATTATACCGTACCTGAAAAGATGTTGCCTTTATGTAGCTATATTAATAAGCATGTAATTATGTATTGTTGGTATTACTTTTAATAGCAATATCTTTTTATTTGAGAACAAAATTTTCCTGCGACCATAATTGAGTAAAGTATTATGAGACCGTTAATATGCATATTTTTAATTTTAAAATAAATTTTAGAATTGTTGAAACATTTTGTATCTGTAGAAAAAAGTTGTATATTCCTACTGATACTTCCCAGTTTTAATTTAAATCTTTTATGTTATCAGGATATAGTTTATAAAATAAAGGATTGTTAATAAAGTGTTTGCTTTGGGGTATTTTTCAGTTATCACTGATACTAATAAACAGTGTTAACTGTTTTTATTACTTTAAACACAGACCCTTTTAATGAGACTTGAGATTGGAGTAGGGGAAAATAGTAGTGAAATTCACATTTTATGTTCTTTCCATCAGGCGGCTGATGAGCCTGCCTATCTGACAGTGGGAACTGATGTAAGTGCCAAGTACCGAGGTGCCTTCTGTGAGGCAAAAATTAAGACTGTGAAAAGACTGGTAAAAGTTAAGGTAATTTTTTTCTTTTTATGTAACAGCATTACTAACTCTAGATTGAAAAGTGTTGGGGAGGAGGGGCATACTTCAACATTTCATTTATTGAATCATTTTTTTGAGCAAGCACTGTTATACATAAAACTGTAAGAAAAGCACATTAGGGTTTGAGAAATAACTCAAAATGAGAAATTATTTCAAAGCGCTTCCATGAAAATACCACGTTCACGATACTTCCTATCATTTGGATCATCATGCTTTCTTAGACTGTGATTTCTTTTTTCATGATGTTCACATTGAGACAATTTCAAGTGAATAGGAATAATAATACAGTGGGAATTGTGTTTTCAAGATAGCATTAAAAATGATTTAGGAAATTTATTTTTAAGATGCTTTTACAACCAGAAAAAAACAGCACATTATTCGTGTACAATATTTGGAGATATAGAGTATATTGAAGGATTAATGCCCATAGCTTACCTCTTAGAAATACTATTAACATTTTTTTGTGTTTCCTTATATTAATTTTCCTATATAAATGTTTTTAATAATCTTAGTTATAGTTCATTAACTCAGCAAACACTTATTAAGTGCCTATAATATGCATTGACATTTGCTAACTGCTAGGCCTATAGTGATGATGGAGGACTAGAGCCTTAAAGGAGCTCCCAGTTAATGAGAGAGACAATAAACATAAATACAAGACAATGTAATAAGTATTATAACAGAAGTAACCACAGGATGCTAAGAAAGCATAGATTAAAGACATTGTTAGAGTATTACCATAAATGCATTCTTTTAAAACTAACATGAATTACTGTGCAAAAACATTTTTCAGGTACTCCTGAAACAGGACAATACTACACAATTGGTGCAAGATGACCAAGTAAAAGGCCCTTTAAGAGTACGTATGTTCTAGTTTAAAATCTGAAATGAATAATTAATGCATACAATAACTTACTGAATTTTACATTTATAGATACAATTTTAAAGTTTTAGAATGTTAGAGAATAAAAATACAAATGTGATGTTATATAGTTAGTATAAATTATGACAATACATGGCTATATCCTTAATTTAAGAATGTTAAACATCTTATGGGAGTGTAACTTTTTAAAAAATCTTTATTGTTCATATTATTACAGTTGTTTCTCTTCCCCCCCCCCCACAGCTCCCCTCCTACCAGTTCCCACCCCACCCTCTGCCCTTACCCTCCCCCCCAACTACCCCTCCCTCCTTATCCAAAGGTGTAGAATGGGGAGTGTAGCTTTTAACGTATATAAACATGAGTTTCCAGCCCCCCTTTCTTTTGAATTCTTGGATTTAATGCTTCATTTTGTTTTTTAGGTTGTTAAATATATTTAGCTTGCTAAATTATATACTAATAAAAATCTGAATCTTCTATTATTCTTTCTAACATACCAAGTAAACTGTTGACTTCATAATTGAATTTAATGAAATTTAAGTTAATTGAATATAATCAATACCTATGATAATATAGGTATTTTCATTCATTTCTGGCCATTTGTTTGTATAATCTTTGTTCTGTCAGAATGCTATTTTAGTTAATATCTGATATACAAAGACCTAGAAGCTGAAAGAAGGTCAGCTGGTGTCTCTCTCTCTCTCTCTCTCTCTCTCTCTCTCTCTCTCTCTCTCTCGGTGAAATTTTTATCCAAAAGGGGTCTCTTAAATACAAATGCTGAATCCACTATTTCTATGAAAGAAATTGAAGCTATTTTTGCTGTGTTGTATGGTTTTCGGTTCTTACATTCCATGGTTTTCTAGAAGACAATGTGTTATAGTAAAAAAGCTCTGAAGTAAGACTTAAGGGACTGTATCCTGCAAATTATTTTCTCTTTCTGAGCCACAATTCTCAATGTGTAAAATAGGTGTAATAATAGGTTTCTTACTTATGCCAAAAGGGGGCTCAAATTGCATGATAAATGTCTGAGCACTATTAATGATAAAGATCTAAGCCAATATAAGATAGAATTATTCTAAGTATTTTTTCCCCCCGTGGTAGTGATTTGGTTTGCTTATATTTAGAAATGAATTTTTCATTTTGTGTTTTAGGTTGGAGCTATTGTTGAAACAAGGACATCCGATGGATCCTTTCGGGAAGCTATTATCAGCAAGTTGACAGATGCTAGTTGGTATACTGTGGGTAAGTAGTTAAGTAGTAATTTAATCCATAGGATTGGATTTGTAGGTTGCATATACCTTCATTTTGTAAATACATTGAATCATTATGTTGGCAGAGAAATATGTATTCTTTCCTGTCACTTATCTCTTATAGTAATTTGGCTTTTGTGGCTATTTCATCCAAGATTATATGGTAATTTTTGTTCATAAGAAAAGTCAGTACAGCTTAGTGTTGTAAATAATCAGACTTTTTAACTTTCTATAATTACAATTAGGATTGCATAGTTGCAATCTTTTAGTGTTTGCTGCTTGTTTTACATAAGGTTAGTATAGATGTTACCATGGAATTCACAGAGTACAAAATTCTGAACAGAGTAGGTTCATAGAGTAATCATAGTTTAATTTTTAAAATATGATACAGTGAAGGTAAGGAAGATAAATGTCCACTAGCTTTGGCAGCACATATACTAAAATTGGAACCATACAGAGAAGATTAGCATGGCTCCTATGCAAGGATGACATGCGCAAGGAAAGGAAGGAAGGGAGGAAAGGAAGAAAGAAAAAAAGAGATGTGCTACTAATATGAATTCACTCTTAACATTCCATGCATAACCTTATACTGGTTTAAAAAACCTTTGCTGTAGTGAATAGCAAGTATCATAATACAAACAAATTAAAACCAAAATGTAGTGCTTATTTAGTTGCTGTCATTATGTTGATGAGAATATCAGTAATTAACTTTCCTAAATTTTCTCTCAGTACTTCCAAACTATACAGTCATGGGAATAACATCCAATCCTTGGTTTTACATTGAACATCTATCTCATTTTTTGTTTTTTATGTTATATCTTACAAATAGTATAATGACAGTGATATGGTTTCCTTGTAGAAGTAAGAGAAATGGCCCTTAGATTTACATAATTTGTTGTTTCGGGTAAAAAATATTTATCTGCAGTTGTTCTAAGCTATGAAGAACATGCTTTGGTTAACACTTGTACTTCCTGTCTCCCCGCCCCTCCTACTCCCATGGTTTCTATTAGTACTAGTAGCGATGTACTCAACATTACTACTAAACTATTATTTTCTAACCATTTTTATTTTTGGATTACCTAGAAGTTGGTATTGGTTCACAGTGAACTATATATTTTTAGAAAGCTTAGTTGTGGCTACTGGTAGATGTTAGAGGTTTAAAAATTCAGCTAATGTTTACTCTTAGAGATTAAGTAGATACAGTTTTGTTAAGTAAGGCAGTGACAAAAATTACAGGAGTTGATGATATGTGTAGAATCATGTTATATCATGCATGTTCAAATACTACCACCTCATACTATTTGGTGTCCAATATCAAGCTTGCATTCATAGTACTTGTATGGTTTTATTGATATAATGCTCACGCTTCTGCAGAAGCAATACTTTTCAGGTTTTCACATTCTTGATTTCTAGACCCTAGAATAATCCTTCAATTGTGAATAGCAACATCTATCCTTTACATGAAAGGCATTTTAGCATTTTTAAAAACTAGTTGATACTGAGCATTCTCTATGGTGATTTTCCCATCAGTAATTACAGAATTACAGAATTCTTGTTCTCAAAGAGTTTAGAATTATAATTACACATAACTCATGTATCGCAATCACTAGTGTACATAAGAATCACTTGGTGCTTGTTCCAAAATGAGATTTGAGGACCCCAAATCTCTTTAATTTAGTAGATCGGGAGGTGGCAACCCAAGAATCTTCCTTTTTATATGTACAACGGCTGAATCTAATGTAGCTAGCACACACTTAGGAAAACAAACCACCCTTGGAGAAACAGACTTATGCAGGAGAAAAAATTAAAAATATTTAAGATCTTTTTATCTGTGTAATGAGAGAGAATTATCTACAATAAGGCATGAAGAGGCACTACTCACTTAATTGTATTCAATATAGCACTCTACCATAAAGAATGTTCAGGCATTGAAGGATGTAGACTACATAAAGGATGATTTGAATATAATGAGCTTAACCCATTGTACACCAAAGCGTCTATTGACACAAGCGGTGGACCTTTCCCACATGCCGTGCCTATTAAAAAAAATGTTTTCCCTGTGTGGCAGCCCTGACCAACTTTAAAATCATTTTTTGTGAGAATTTTCAGCTGAAAATACTCAAGAACTCCCAAATTGTGAGTAACATTAGTTTTATAATACTCATTACAAATTGATTTTTTAAGTTAAATTCAAAATGTGGCGTGTGAGGATGGTTTCATTTTGGACGCGTAGTAGTTAACTGGTTAAGAGAGGCAAAATAAAATGATCTCTTACAAGTCATGAACTCTCTCTATTTTTCTTTGATTATGTGTCTACTGTCTCTTTATTGCTCGTTTCTGAAAATTAATTGATTTCTAGTTCACAGGGAAGTACTGTATAGGTAGAAACAGAAAGTTATACAAAAAGCATGAATGTTCTTCATGACTTTTTAAGAGATCTTGAAATTATCTCAGAGTATTAAAAATGAAACAAAGGAGGATACCTTACTGCCGGTTTGGATCAAACAGGAACAATGAGTCAGTGATAGTATTAATTTTTCCTATTATAGCTTAGGTTACAGATCTGTAACACAATTTTTCAAAATCTAATAATACTTTTCCTTCTAATGGTGAACAATAAATAGCTCCAGCTCATGGATTTTTTTTGTTTGTTTTTTGAACCTTGGAAATATTTCCTATCATGAAACAGTGCTTCCTAGCATAGCTTATTCATTTGGCAGTTCTTTTCCTTGTATTAAAGATAAGGAATCGGTAATGTGTGGAATTGGGTTGTAAAATGTCCACTCCTTTAAGGGTATCAAAATTTGAAATAGAATTCATATCTACATTTTTGAATATTGCCATTAACTCCACCTAAATACAACTCTCAATAAGAAATTCTAAAGCTACTCCTCTTTTTGCCTTTTTGGGATATGAAAAAAACACATTGATTTGAAAAATGAGGAAAAAAAATTGCTGTTAAATTTAGTAACTTACATATAAAATGTACATACGCATATATAAGATTTAACACTAAAATCTATATTTGATCATTTGTATGTTTTTGTGACAAATTATTTTTATTTATTTTTATTTTTTTTCATGCCTTATAGTTATTGTTCTGCCCATGCATCGTATCAGATCTCAGGGAATTTCTACTTCAGATTAAACTGGTGAATGGACTGACATTTCTTTTGGAATGCACTGAAGACTTTATATTTAATTAGAGCCTCCTCTGATAAATGTTGTTATAACCAAAGTCAACCACAATATGTTTTCAAAACTAGGTGGTTATTCCATTGACTAGAAAAAATGTTAAGAAAAAAATGTACTAAACAACCAGAAATCTATTCAGTCCTATGATAGGCTTTAACCTATTATTTAAATTGCCTTTCATGAGACTTAGAATTCCCATATTTTAATCTAATTAGACATTTGAATGTTAATTTCTCAAGTTTCCAGATTCCTGAAGTTTTTGGCCTTAGCTGTTGAAGGACTCAACAGATGATTTTATGAGTAAAAGAATTATTTCTTTTTCCTAGGGTATGCATCTATTTTTAACTTTAAAGTTTTTACTCCATTATGTGAAATATTTTGTTAATCATAACTGCGATACACAGGCATGATAATACTTATTTTTCCAAAGTCAGAATTCGTTCATTTTATACCTCTGTTTCATACCTATGTATTACGCATTTTGATCCCTCTTGACCAAATTGTAGTTCATGGATTAACTTTCGGATTCTCAATTTCTTTATCTATAAAAGGAAGGTAATAATTCCTGTCTGGTATAGGTTGCTGTGAAACTTAAGTGATAGCCAATTATATAGTGGGTAAATAAAGTTAATTTATTATTACTATCTTACTATCCTCCAGCATCTAACAGTGTTATGATAGATTACTACTTATTTAGTAGTTAGATTAGATTCTTTTTGGCTTTTGTTTCTTTGAATTCTAACAGTTTAGGATTAGGCTTTGTATATTTGTTTGCATTGGTATTATTTTACCTAAAATGAGTAAAGTTAATTGAGAGAGTCTCAGCTTTATCATTTTTCTCAGATAAGGTTTTAGTATTAATATATAATATAATAAGAGATACTACTTTTGTTATATCCTATTGCACTCAGTGAATAATCTATTTAAATGCAAGTATAAGAAATTTCATAGAATTACTAAATCTGAATAGCCTTATGCTTTGTTTTGTTTTTTTCTCTTGGCATGCTGTAGTACACATCTTAAACTGAAAGCAGCTAAGTTTACTAAGTACACCAGTTACTTATTTCACTTGTCAAAATGCCAAAGTCACTTTTCAATGCCTACAAATTTTGTGTTCTTTTAAATGATTCTTAGAAGCTATAGAGAAAACATCTTATAAGTAGAACTTTAATGATTTTGATAATCAGGATATCATATTAATAGGTCTACCTTGCTGTTGGATTTTCTGTTTGCCTTTCAGAAAATCTTGAGAAATCACATGGCTTAACAAACTTGTTAAAGTACTCAAATACACAGTTTTGCGAATTTAAAAAAAAGTCTTAATTCTGTTTCTCTTTGTTCACTTGAAGTGGGAAGGGTTCCTATGTAAAGCTGTGAAATGGTTTGCTCTACAATCTGCTATTGAGAAGTTTCTTTGGTTCTTACATTATTTCTACTGATAGTATATAAAATGGGATGAGTGAAATTAATTTTTTCTTTCAAAAATCTGATTTATTTCAAAATGGTTATTTTGAAAAACAAGAATTTATTATGTTAAACTTGAAGTTTCTCATAAAAACATTTGACTTGGGCTGCCATTGATTTTAATGTTAAAAAAATGGGTGAAAGATTTTGTGGCCTAAATTTAACATTAATTGATCTTACAGTCTCATTTTCTTTCCTCATACCTTCACTTAAATGTGTGTATATTTGAGTATGTATGTGTGTGTTTATTGCTACCATCTTTGTAATGTAGGCATTAAGGAAAATTGGAACTTTTAAGATTCTATTCTTTAGTATCTTATGGACTTTAATATTAATGTGAAGCATTTTAAATTTCGTATAATTTTATTATTTTAAATTTTATAAAGAACAGTGGTTTATTAGACTTGACCCCATATGAATCATAATTTTGATACAAATGTTTAGAGCACTGTTAAGCAAGAATAGAGTGATGATGTAATTGTTGAAAGGTGCTGTTTTATCCTGTCATTTTGTCTGTCTGCAAGTGATCATTTATTTCTGCATCATTGACAGTGTATAAAATAGCTGTTATGTGGGATCATTATGGTTCTTTGATTATGTGTTTCAGGAGCTGTTAATTGTCTCTGCATTGTCTCTTGCATATAAGAGAATCTAAGCGAGATGTCTTTAGTCTAAGAAAAAGAACTGACTGTGGTAGATAAATATTGAAGAAGTAGAGTGCTCTTACATAATTGAATTTCTGGCATGAAAAATTAAGTTTATGATTTGAAGGCAAAGTACTAATGAAACAACCCTTAAAAAAAAAAAAAGGCAGGGATGGCCTGGCCAGGTAGCTTAGTTGGATAGATTATCATCCTGATATGCCAAAGTTGCGGGTTCCATTCGAGGTCAGGATACATGTAAGAATCAGCAAATGAAATCTTAAATAAGTGGAACAACAAATCAGTGTTTCTCTCTCTCCCTCTCTCCACCCTCCTCTATCTCTAAAATCAATTAAAAATTTTTAAATGAAGGATTGTAATTATATAGATAACAAAGTAAAATATCTAAGATTTTAAATTAAGGTAATGCAAAATTTTCTTTTATTAATACTAACCTATTTTGTTAGAATGGAAAAACATCAAGCAGCTTTTTGGCTCCTTGAATCTGTCTGGTTCAGCCTCCTTGCCTCCACTCCAGTCTCCGCCATGTCCACAATAAGACCTACATGGTATCCCCCTCTGGCTCCAGGATCTTTAGTAGCTACTCATAATCCAGTGGGCCTGGCATCCACATCATCTCCTTGGCCTCTTCCTGGATGGGCAGCAACTGCCGGGGTGGCCTGGGATTACAAGAGGCCTGATGGAAGTATCGGAAGCATCACATTTGTCTAAGTGAATCAGAGCCTGCTAAGTCCCCTGAAGCTGGAGGTAGACCCTAACATCTAGGCCCTGTGCAACCAGGAGAAGGAACAGATTGAGACCCTAACATCTAAGCCATGTGCAACCAGGAGAAGGAACAGTTTGCTTCCTTCATCAGTAAGGTACGGAGCCTAGAGCAGTAGAGTAAGATTCTGGAAACCAAATGGAACCCCCTGCAGCAGCAGTATACAACTCACAGTCACATGGACAATGTTTTTGAGAGCTACATCAACAACCTTTGGCAACAGCTGATTCAGGAGGCAGAGTTTGGCAACATGCAGGGACTGGTGGAGGACTTGAAGAATAAGTATAAGGATGAGATTAACAGCACACAGAGATAGAGAATGAATTTTTCCTTACCAAGAAGGTAAGCATACATAGATGAAGCTTACATGAACAAGGTGGTGCTGGAGTCCCACATGGATGAGCTGACCCTGACAGATGAGATCAATTTCTACAAGCAACTGTATGAAGAGGGGATTCATGAACTGCGATCCTAGATCTCTGACACATCTGTGGTGCTGTTTATGGATAACAATTGCTTTCTGGACCTCGGTGGAATCATTGTTGAGGTCAATGCCCAGTATGAGGACATCGCCAACTGAAGCTGGGCTGAGGCTGAGTTTCTGTACCGTCAAGTATGAGGAACTGCATATGTTGGCTGAGAAGCATGGGGATGACCTGCGCTGCATGAGACCTAGATTTCTGTGCTGAACCAGAACATCAGTGGATTCCAGGCTAAGATTGAGGGCCTCAAAGGCCAGAGGGCTTCCCTGGAGGCCGCCATTGCTGATGCCAAGCAGATGGGGAGCTGGCCATCAAGGATGCTCAGTCCAAGGTGGCTGAGCTGGAGGCTGCTCTTGAGAAACACCAAGCAAGACGTGACCTGGAAGCTGCATAAGTATTAGGAGCTCATGAATGTCAAGCTGCCTCTGAATGTAGAGATTGCCACCTACCACAAGCTGCTGGAGGACGAGGAGAACCAACTGGAATCTGGGATGCAGAACATGAGCACCCACACCAAGATCACCAGCAGCTACTCGGGTGGTCTGATGAACCCATCTTACGGGATGAACCCATCTCAACTATGATCTGGGCTTCCAGGCCAACTAGGGCTCTGGCGGGAGCTCTGCCTTCTTTAGCCTAACCAGCTCCTCCAAGATGATGGTTGTGAAGAAGATTGAGACCCAAGATGGGAAGCTGATGTCTGAATAATCTGATGTCCTCCCCAAGTGAATGACCACCGGGGTCCCTCCTGTCCTCCTAACTTTGGGAACGGAGCTGTGCCAGGAGCAGCAGGCACAGGAAACCCTGTCTGAGGCTCAGCCACAGGCATACCTCACCTTTGGGGTGGGAGAGTTTACTGACTGGGGAACCACCTCTTTCCCATGCTCCCAACTAAAAGCCAAATCAAGTGTTTTTCCCCCCAAAATAAAGCCCTAGTTGGTTCTGCAAAACCTAAACACACACACAATGGAAAAACATCTAAAATGATGTAAAGCAGGATTAAATCTTAAAGTAACAATTTTTTATATATATGTTTCCCTGCTCATATGTTATTTTCATATGTGTACAAATATTTGCTGATATGTCTATACATTTTAAGTATCTGAAGTAAGGACTCCTATTTTATATTTTATTTCTTTATTAATGCTGGACTATCAGGTGTCTTTGGAGAACATTTTCTTTTTTATAAGCTTTGTAAGTTTTAGATGTTAAAATCAGAGTACATTTCTGCAAAATTAAACCTATAAAATTATCAAGATAATATAGCTACTTGTATGCTAAACATTAGTTGTTAATTGTTAAATTCTTTGCCCCCATTTCCTTAAAGTATTTTCAAGTAGATTTCAAGAAGTGTGATTTTTAAAAAGTATAGAAGTAAAAACTTAAAAGTTCCATGTAATTTAGACTAATATTTCAGAATTTAAAAAAAATTTTCAGCTCTCTGATATTTTCCTCATTTCAACCTTTATGTCCAAACTTCTTATGTCCTCTTCTTCCAAAAGAGAAAAGTTGAATCTTACGACTTTAGAATCTGCTATGGTAGGTTATCATGCAAATAACTAGAAGAAGTAAATCATCATCAGAAGTCAGTTTCTTGAAGTTAGAGGTACTCCATTGATAACTTGGAAAAAAAACCCATAACACTTCATTTTTGTAACTGGATTTTTGCTCATTCTTCTGGGAGTAAAAGTAATTGAATATTTGTGTTTGACTATGCTGCTAATGGCTTAAGAAGGTGACTGGAGACACTAAAGCAGTTGGGGCAGCCATTTAACTTGTTTGGTACCTATAAAATGAAAAATGTGCTATGTACATTTTAAAAGGTTTTGAAAAATAACAACTTATGGTTCTTGCAAATATTAAGCCCTAGATAAATAGCAATGACAACATTCAGTGCAGTTGTATTTTTATTTGTGGGCATACATTTTTCTCTTTTTCTCTTATTATAGTGTTTGATGATGGTGATGAGAGGACATTGAGACGCACCTCACTTTGCTTAAAAGGAGAGAGACATTTTGCCGAGAGTGAGGTAAGGTGACATGAACTTTTGGGGTTGAACAAAGGGTACTCATGTAGAGAAAAATGTGATTTAATTTGTTTGTTTCTTATCCAGACACTTGATCAGCTCCCATTAACAAATCCAGAGCATTTTGGAACTCCAGTAATTGCAAAGAAGACAAACAGAGGAAGGAGGTCCTCTCTTCCTATGTGAGTATTAACATATACAGTAACATTATATTGATTATAACATTAAAACAATGACTTTTCTAGGATGGCTAAATTTGTTTGGGTAACTTTTTCATAGCATCTTATATTCTTATGTTAGATATTTTACCCCATGCCGACCTTGTTCTTAACTTTTCCCATTACTGTGTCAGTAATTATCACACTCCTTTTTCAGAGAGGTTATTTTTGTTTTGAATTACATTGCCAAATTCCATAATTAATAAAATTTTCTTATTTTTAGTGAGTATATGTAATTTTTTAACCTTTTTATTTCAAAAATATTTCAAGCTTAAAATTTTTAATTTATCTTTATTGAAAGAATTACAGATGTTCTTTTTTCCTTCCTGCTCCAGCCCAGGCATACCGCATTATTGTCTGTCCGTGGGCTGTGCCTATCCTCCCATATAATAAAAGGGTAACATGCAAATTGACCCTAACAGCAGAACTACTGGGAATGACTGGTCACTATGACCCACACTGATCACCAGGGGCTCAATGCAGGAGCTGTTCCCTGGTGGTCAATGAGCACCCATAGCAGGAGTTCTGCTCAGCTACAAGCCAGGCTGATGGCTATTAGCACAGGGGTGGTGGTGGAAGCCTCTCCTGCCTCCTTAGCAGCACTAAGAATGTCTATCTGCAGCTTAGGCCTGCTCCTCACTGGCAAGTGGACATCCCCTGAAGGCTCCTGAGCTGCCAGAGGGATGTCTAACTGCCAGCTTAGGCCTGATTCCCCCAGGGAGCGGGCCTAAGCCAGCAGGTGGACATCCCCTGAGGGGTCCCAGACTGCGAGAGGGCACAGGCCGGGCTGAGGGACCCCCCCCCCCCCCCCCC
>PVJC01020287.1:0-29286 GCA_004026665.1 Murina feae
CCGCCCCGAGGGGCGGGCACAGGGACGCGACGCCCCGCCCCGCCCCGCCCCCTCAGGTCCGCGCCGCCCGCGGCCGGGGGACCCGGGCGGACCCCGCCACCTGTCGGCCCGTCGCATCTCCCGCGCTCGCTGCGGCCACTGCCGCTCGGTCCCCGCCGCCGTCGCTCCCACTCCCCGGGCCCGGCGCGGAGGGGGCGCCGGACGCCAGCTGTCCGGCCGGGTCGGGAAGGGGCCGGGGCGCGGGGAGCGCGGGCGCCCGGCAGCCCTCACCTGGGAGAGGCGTGGGGGACACGGCGCGGGGCTGGGGCCCGGCTCCCAGGTGAGCCCAAGCGGCGGCGCCCAAGGACCCACGGCCCTTCGACGTCCGGAGCCCCCGGGTCCGCGGGGCTGGGGGGGAGGGGGGGGGAGCGAGGGGCGGGCAGGGACCCGAGCGCCGCCGAAGCCGGCGGAAAGGGCCGAGCGCGCGGAGGGCGCGGCCGCGGGGGGTGGGTCCGAGCCGCCCCGCCCCCGGCGCTCAGGTGCGCGGCGCTCGGCCCGCCGGCGGCCCGGGGCGCGCATTCCTGGGCTCGCAGCCCCGCGGCGGGCGGCCTCGCGGCGCCTGGGTCCCGGGGCGGGAGCGGCTCTGCGCGCCCTGCGCCGGCCCCTCCTCCGGCCGCTCTTCCTTTTAAGTACAAGACGCGTCCTTCCAGGGCACGTCCGGGAGGCTGCGGGCCGGGGGGAAAGTGCGGCCCGCGGGGGACCGTGCTGGGCCCGACCGGCCGGACGCGAAAACGCCCTGGGGGGGGGGGGGGGAGACCCTGTTCCTCCTCGCTGCCCCCTTTCAGAGGCGCGAGGATGGCGGGGGCGGCCCAAGAAGGACGGAAGCGCACCCAGCACCCCCTCGTAAGAAAAGTTTCACCCTCCTGGTTGCCGGAAAGCAGGGGCTTCAGTGGACAGTGACTTAGCAAGAGTTGCCTGTGGTGTGGGGCTCACAAGAGAAAATTAGATTAGAAGCATTTCGGCAGTGGGTCGCACCGGCTGCCTCCATCCTAGCTCGAGTTTTCTGCTTAAGCCTGCCTCTGCACCTCCCCTTTGCAGGCAGCGAACTGAGCAGCACAAGCTCCCCGTCCAAGCTGGAAAGCTGCACGGATGCTCATTTGATGGGAGCTAGGGCGGAGATTGCCTCTGTTTATCTATCCTTCCTGCGCCCGCCCTACGGTACCTTACGCTCCGGTGCAAGTCACCTCGGACGGATTTCTGCACCCGGGCTGGGTGGGCCGCTGCGGACAGGGACCCGAGGAGATTGAGCTCACTGCACCCAAGTAACGATGCCAGGGCGCTTCGCGGGGCGTAGGATGCAAATGCCAGGCCACCATGTTGTGAAAAGTAGGCGAGTCTTGGGTCACACTCTTACCTAACATCCATCTTTCTTCCTACTTAGCATTCCAGGTGACACATGGTGGGTGGGCACTTCGTGTGTGCCTGTGACAGGAATGAGGACAAGAAGAAAGTGATTCACTTGCTATTTATTCCTCAGAGAGAAGCTCACACAGTTCTGGGCTCTGGTTTAGCTGTTGGGGTGAACATAGGGGGAACCAAGAGGGAGCCTCGGAAAAATGCTTAGAAAAATGAAAGGCCTTCCTTGGGAATGGGTTGAAAAGGCCGAGCCTAGCTGGTACCAACCTGGGTGCCCCCCACCCCCCGAAGTTCCTCGTTGCGGGTTTATTAGTTTGTTTTCTGAGTTTTAGGAGGGGAGAGGAAGGGTTTGACATTAAACAGATTCATACTCATATGCTTAGAGGCGCTGCAGGATGCAGTGGGGAGAGGATAGAATCATCCTGGATACACACACAAATAGTTGTGAGGTCTCAGGCATGTTATTTAAATTATCTGAAACTCATCTTTCTTTACGATAAAAATCAGCAATAACAGTCCTTTTTTTTTTAACTTTTACAAGAATTGACATGGTGTTTTAAGTGTGCTTGGTTCAAGGGAGGCACTCAGTAAATATAGTCCCTTTTATTAATAGGGTATCAAGCAGAGTCCTGGGTCTCTAAGATGTTGGGGGATTGAGGGGAGTTAGGAAAAAAAGATATGGTACTAAATACGAAATATGAACCCGAAAACAACAGTCAGAATAAACTAGGATAATACTTATGCCACATAAATTTGTCACTGCATCTCTTAAACCAGTTCTCTTAATATTAATACGCTCTGCGTCAGGAAGGTTGGCTATTACTGACTTGTGTGGCTTTGAGTAAGTTGCTTAACTTTTGCGCCTCTGTTTACTTACCTATAAAATGGGGATAATAATACTTCCTACATTGTGAGAGTGTTGTGAAAGTGCCTGAGATCCTTAGATAAAAGGTAATATGTGAGTACCAAAGTAGTTATTACCGGTCTATAAAGTGCCCTAAGAACCAAGGATGAAAGAGATTGTTGAAGTACAAAGCACTCTATATTATGATTATTATTACTTATGCCTTTGTCTTTACCTTACCATTCTCAATATTCCCAAACATATATTTCACAGGCAAATTGCTTCCAACATTGCACCAAGATATGTAGCTGAGTCAGTCCTAAGTTGCAAAATGTTTGCATATCATCAATCTTTCTGTATAGCATTCTGATGAAATCATCCTAGAGACTCTGAGCTTGGTTTCTCAACCACATCACTATTGACATTTGGGACTAGATAATTCTTTGTTGGGGGAGTTGTCCTTTCCATTGTAGGATGTTTAGCAGCACCCTTGGCTTCTATGTATCAGATGCCAGTATCAGCACCCCACCCCCAATTGTGACTTGGACAATTTTTCGGAGGAAGGAAGTATAGGCAAAATCTTCCCCAGTTGAGAAGCTCTGAGCTAATTTTAATGACTCACTTGCCCTTAACAATAAAGGAAAATATGATGATAACAAAACGAAGAGATTAATTCTATTTTTAATGTTTTGTTGTTTGTTTCTTTGTTTTGTTTTAAAGAAAGGGAGGGGAAGGAAGAGAGAGAGAGGAAAAAACATTGATCTGTTGCCCCCTTTACATACCTGATTGAGGATCAAACATGCAACCCAGGTATGTGTATAGTCTGGAATCAAACCAGCGACCTTCTGATACATGGGAAGATACTCAACCAACTGAGCCATACTCATCAGGAAGAGATTTATCTTAATATGTCACAGTGAAATGTATTCTAAACATTAAATCTTTCTTAATGTTTTCCAAGCAGTGGATTAGCTATGATGTGAAATAGCCTCTTTGTGTGTGTTGAAATAATTAATAGGATATTGTGAAATAACCATTTTGCCTTCAATGCAAATATTCCCGGAGTCTATGCAATTCACCCTCTAAAATAAAAATAGTAGCCCTAACTGGTTTGGCTTAGTGGATAGAGCATCAGCCTGTGGACTGAGGGGTCCCAGGTTCGATTGCAGCCAAGGGCATGTACCTTAGTTGCAGGCACATCCCCGGTAGGGAGTGTGCAGGAGGCAGCTGATCGATATTTCTCTTCGATGTTTCTAACTCTCTATCCCTCTCCCATCCTCTCTGTAAAAAATCAATAAAATATATATATTAAAAATAAATAAAATAACAATAGTATATGCACACAGTTTTAAAGGTTAAATATTTTAGTTCTGCAAGGATTATAGCAAAAGACAGCAACCTACCCTTTCCACCCCTAAAACCCTTCCCCGAACTTTGAACTCTTTTAACTGTTTCTGCTAATAAAAATCTTCATATTTATTTTTTATATTTATTTTTTTCTTCATATTTATTTATTTTATCTGCTATTCTTTCTTGAACCTAACTTTTCCTTATGTTGATTTTCAGAATCCTGCTTTCACCACCAACGTTTGCTCTCTTTCTGAGGTGTCTGCTGCTGACTCCACTTTCCTGGCTTTATTTTTTGGGTTCTTCAGGGTAAAAAGGATTACTTTGTAATCACTTTGTCTGCTGCAGGTGGTTAGAATTCACTTTGCTCTGCTAAAGTCTATCTGTTTTCCATCTTTCATCTTCCAAAATTTTCTTCTCAGCTCCCATCCTCTTTGTTATTACTGGTTTATCACTTTACCTTTGTTTTAGTGAAGTTACTTGAGGGAGTAGAGGTAAAATGTGTATGCAATCTGTTATGTTTAACAGGAAATCCAATTTATTGATTTGGGAGCTTTCTAGATTCTTCTAAATTTAATCCATAATGAAGTCAGATCAGTAGAGACCACTATTACTTATTTCCCTTGTCACTGAGAGAAATCATAAGTTCCTATGAATTGACACTATTAGCAAGAGCTCTATGAAATGTGTTGTATTTTCTGTAGGTTATTTTGAAAAGGAGGCCCATTATTTTATAGAATACTCCAGTTATTAAAAAGCTAGGAAAAAATGTCTGACATTAATAGTAAAAATAGTTATATTTCTCTTTTGATACTTTTTTTTAAAAACCACAGTAAAACTATGTGTTATGTAGCTAGTTAGTTTTCCCTTTTTTATTTGACTGCTGATAATCTTTGGCCAGATTTATGGCCTATCAAGGAAAGATCTAGGTTTTATAGTGCCTGACACTTATACAATCTTCTTTAAGAAAAAGAATGGTAAGAAAATAAATGTTTTTTTAAATGTTTAAAAATTATAAATTTTAACAAGTGAAAAATGTTATAAGCATTATAAAAATTTAGAAAAACAACCAAATTATTCATAATTTACTCTGACATATTTCTCTAATACTATTTTACCTACATTATTATTATTAACTTTATTGTTATTTATTATTCACAAAATATGTGACTTCCCATTCAGCTTTATCCTCTATTTGTAGATTTGTACACCACAAACACAGGAACTCTGATAAATTCTATTTGGCACTATTTCCATCAAAAATGAAAATAATGTACTGGGCATCTCTAATTTTATACCATGTATGATTAAATATATTCTCAATAGGAAAGAACTTATGACTAGGTGTCAATAAAAACAGAATCCTCTGCTTATTTTACACACCTGATCATTGAAAGGATTTCCTCGAGACTAGCTTTAATGCCCTCAGACTTGCCACCCCCTACAAGGAGCAACCTCCTTGTTGCTGTCATCAACCAACTTTCCCCTCACTTTGACTTACTGAGGACCTTAGCTTTGGCCCATTGTCTTCTATTTATATCCTTTCTTCCTGATAACATACAAAGATAATCTATCCAATCTCCTCCCAGCTCAGACACTTGACTTTCTCACTTCCAATAACCATTTCCTCTTTACTCTCTTCAGTTAGGCATTCTCGTGGTTAGTCTCCTGACTTTGTCGTCACTAATCAGTGCCCCTCCAAAATCTCAGTTTAAACATCCCATTTTCCAACCACCACCTCCTACCCCTTCAGCACACTGACTCTAGTATCCCTACTCCACTTTTAGATCTATTGATCACACCAACTTTTTATTATCTATCACTCTTTTTTAAAGGTATTTTATTGATTTCAGAGAGGAAGGGAGAGAGAGAGAGAGTGAGAGAAACATCAGTGATGAGAGAGAATCATTGATCAGCTGCTTCCTGAATCAAGCCCACAACCTGAGTATGTGCTCTTGACCAGAATTGAGCCTGGACGCTTCAATCTGAAGGCTAATGTTCTATCCATTGAGCCATACCAGTTAGGGCTTTATCACCATTTTTCATGTCCAAGTTTCCTTAGTCCATTTCAGTTCTAAAGTTTAACCTCCTCTGTGCTTGCACTCGCTCTTCGAAACAAGATTAGTTAAAAACAAAATGGCTTGAGATGGCCAATAGACATATGAAAAGATGCTCAAAATCACTAATCGTCAGTGAAATGCAAATTAAAAGCACAATGAGATATTATCTCACACCTGTCAGAATGACTACAATCAATAAACCAACAAACAACAAGTGCTGACAAGGATGTAGAGAAGAGAGAACCTGGTGCGCTGTGGGGGGGATTGCCCATTGGTGCAGCCACTATGGAAAACAGTATGGAGGGGCCTCAAAAAAAAAATGGAGCTGTCTTGTGACTTAGGGTATATATCTGAAGATATCTAGTTCCAAAGAATATATGCACCTGCCCTAGCCAGTTTGGCTCAGTAGATAGAGCATAGGCCTGTGGACTGAATGGTCCCAGGTTCAATTCCAGTCAAGGGCACATACCTCAGTTGCAGGCTCAATCCCCAGTGCAGGAGGCAGCCAATCAATGATGTTCCTCTCTCATCAATGTTTCTATCTCTCTGTCCCTCTCCTTTCCTCTCACTCTAAGAAATAAACAAAAACATTTAAAAAAGAATATATGCACCCCTATGTTCATTGCAGTGCTATTACAATAGCCAAGGTATGGAAGCAATCCAAGTGTTCATCAATAGGGAAGTGGATAAAAAAAGTTGTGGTACAACATACAGTGGAATATTACGTGGCCATCAAAAGAGTGAAATGTTGCCATTTGATACAACATGGGTGGATCTAGAGGGTATTATGCTAAGTGAAATAAGTCAGGCAGAAAAAGAAAAGTATATTATTTGCACTTTTATGTGAAATCTAAAGAACAAAATAAATGAACAAACAAAACTGAAACAGACACATAGACACAGAGAACAGACAGATGGTTGCCAGAGGGGAGGGGTTGGGTACTAGATAAAAAAGGTGAAGGGATTAAGAAGTACAAATTGGTAGTCATAAAACAGTCTGGGATATAAAGTACAGCAAAGGGAATATAGTCAATAATACCAGGTTGAGCAAAAGCAGGTTTACGGTTTTCTGTATGGAAAATAATACAATAATTGATAAATAATAATACAAGAATAAACTCTTTCACAAAGTCACAATTGTAAACCTGTTTTTGCTCCACCCTGTATTGTAATAACTATGTATGGTGCCAGGTGGGTTCTGAAAATATTGGGGAACACTTTGTAATTGTCTATAATTGTCTAACCACTATGCTGTACACCTGAAACTAATACAAATCATATTGAATGTAATTGAAAAAATAAAATTTTAAAAATGTTTTAAGCCATGCATGCCATTGTAAAAACAAACAAACAGTGTAGCATGCTTCCTAACCCTACCTTAAATGCATGATCCCAGTTTCACCTAGGCAGTTCATACTGTTTGGCAATCGTGCAGTCCCAATAAGCTTGCTTTCCTATGCTTTATAATAACCAGTTCACAACAGTCCTTTAACTCTCCAATACCTCCTCACCCCAACCTCACGGTCAGTTGATGAGCTTGCCTTCATACTTCACTGACTAACCAGAACCCATCAGAGTGGAGCTCCTCATCTTCCCACTCTCCTGTTTCCTAATCTACTCTCTGCCTTCTTAGTCTTAGACAAAGTTGTCTACCCCTCTCAATGGCAATCTGCCACTTGTGAATTTCCTTTTTAAAGGGGTTTGCTCCTACAATTATGTTCTCCTCTCATTCATAATCAGTTCCTTCTCTATGAAATCATTCCCTTCAACTTACAAATGAACTCTGGTAATCCCCTCTGTATTAGTTATCTACTTACTAGAGGCCCAGTGCACAAAATTCGTGCAAGAGTAGGGTTCCTAGTGGCTGCCAGCTGCCGGCCGGGGCCTCCCTTCCCCCAGCTGCCTGCTGCCACCACTGGTTGGTCAGTGTACGTCTAACTCCTGGTCAGTCAAACTCCTGCCCGTGGGGACAATTTGCATATTAACCTTTTATTATATAGGATTACTGTAACCAATTTCCACAGACTTAGCATCTTAGACAATGCCACTTTATTACGTAACAGTTCTGTAGATTGCAGTCCCACGGGTCACAGGGTCACACGAGGCTACAAATCAAGGGGCTAGCCGGGCTGCATTCCTTCCTGGAAACTCTCAGGAAGAATCTATTTCCTTGCCTTTTCCAGCCTCGGGAAGCCACCCACATTTCTCAGTCCATGTTCCCCTGCCTCCATCTTCAACGCGAGCAATGTCACAGCTCTCTGTCCTCTCTGCACATTTCTTTTATAGCCACAAGTCCCTGTGATTTTCTCTTCTGCCTCTGTTTTTCATTTTTAAGGATCTGGGTGAATACTGTTAAAGAAAAAAAAAATCAAATGAGTGCATTTGAAGATCTAATTGGCTTTATTAAGTGATTCGTAAGCCAGGCAGCATCCCATCTAACAACTAGAAGGGTACTCTGAGGGAGTGTACAAAGTTTAAGGTTTTTATAGGAAAGAAGGGTGGGGCAAGGAAGCTATTAACAGAAGGAAAGAAAGGATTATTTTTAGTACAGGATATCTTTGGTCCAAGAGAGCAGGAAGGATTTTATCATGCAGTTTCCCTGCTCTTTGGGAGAATGCAGATGGCCCTCGTGACAGATAACGTCATCCGAGCTGACCAGAAAATTCCAGACTGGTTAAGAATACATTTCTGGAAAAGGTCAAAACTACAATTAGTATAAGTGTTAAATCCAAGTTTAGTATCAAGCATGGGCTTTTAGTGCATTCTGGCATCACTTTTAACATTACATTTGGGATCACCTGGATAATCTAAGAAAATCTATTTTAAAGTCAACTGATTAGCAACCTTAATTCCACCTGCAACCTTAATTGTCCTTTGCCATGTAATTTAATAATTCACAATTTCCAGGGATTAGGACCCAGAATTCTTTGGAAACTATTATTCTGACTACCACGCCCTCTTAGAAAAACAAAACAAAATAAAACAAAAAAACGCACAAAAAACTTCCCTTGACTCTGGAATCCAATCTGGTCAATGTCTTATTTCTCTTTTCATGTTCACACTCAAAATTCTTGGAAAAGTTATCTTTAGTCACTGTTACAACTTTGTGGGACTACACCTTGCATCTCTGGGGTCTAGTCTAACTCCCAGTAGTTAGTACTGTAACTGAATTGTAGGACATCCAAGTGGTGTCCAGAGAGTTGGAAAATTGGTTGATGTGGGATTCCCCACCCCGCCCCCCACACTCCTCAGCATTTAGTGTCAAAAGTGCAGGGAGGAGAGGAAGTATAGTGTTTCTCTTTTCCCCTGGTTAAGTTGAAGATGTGATTTTCCTGATAAGCCAGCAACTGTACTCTTAGTAGCTCCCTACTGGAACTCTTGACATGTACACAGGCACACATGGAAGTAAATGTTTATTGCAGCACTGCTTTATTTTTAATAATTTTTAAATTTTCAATTCCAGTTGATGTACAATATTATATTAGTTTCAAGTGTACAACCAAGTGGTTAGACATTTCTGTAACTTTCAAAGTGATCACCCTGATAAATCCAGTACCTATCTGACACCATACATAGTTATTACAATATTATTGACTATATTCCCTGTGCTGTACTTTACATCCCTATGACTAATCTGTAACAACCAAGTTGTACTTTTTAATCCATTTACCCTTTTCTATCATCTCCCCAACTGCCCTTCCATCTGGCAACCATTAAAATGTTCTCTGTATCTATGAGTCTCCTTTTGTTCTGCTTGTTCATTTATTTTGTTTTTTTATGTTCTATATATAAGTGAAATTACATAGTATTTGTATTTCACTCAGCTCAATACCCTCCCTCTATATATGTGTATATAGATACATATTTATATAGTTTCCTTAAAAGTAACTTTAAATTTCCTTAAACTATATATATATATATGTATATTCCTTAAAAATAACTTTAAATTCTAGCATATTTTACACATACAAAAGTACAGAAAATATTATAACAAATAGCATATATATATATAGTGTATTAGTACAAAGGAATATTTATGGCATCTCAGAAATATCATAAAATACAATTTCAAATAGATATGTAAAATATGAAACTTCACATAAATTTCTAAAATGTAAAATAATATATTTTTTCACAGGTACATACTTTTCTAATATAAGCACAAATATACCAAATTCATATTATTAGTTAGCCTGAGCACAGATGGAGGGAAAACAATTGGAGCTATAATGTTGCTGTTATTTGTTTCATTTCTTTAAAAGAAAAGAGATCTAAGTTAAATGTTGCAAAATATTTAAAATTTGTTAAGCCTCAGGGATGGGGGATACCTATGCTATTTGTTATATTACTTTCTATACTTTTGTATGTTTAAAATATGCTAGAATTTAAAGTTATTTTTAAGGAAAATGACTGGACTTATATAAATCATTTCATAAGAAAAGGTTTGATTTTAAAAGGCTGCAACTTTTACATAACTGGACTTGTCCAACATGTATTGGAGAAACCTTAAAATGTAGCTTTTGTTTGTTTGTTTGTTTTTTGGTTGGTTTGGTTTTTGTCAAGCAAAAAAAAGGGCACAAATTATAGGAAACTAAATAAATCCGTGTATCTTGTAAATATTCGAACTGATTTATGGCTTGGAGCAAAGGAAGAAAACTGAAGATGTGTCCATTTCAAAAGACACCAACTCCTTTAGTATCACTGATCTCTCTTCTCATGTCTGGAAACAGGTCCCTAAACTGGCTGCTAAACCACTTTCCTTCAACACGAAAAGAACTGGATGAAACAGGTGATGCCTCTCATTGTAACTAGCTCTTCATTATCATTCTTTATTTGCACCCTAGTGCCACTGAATAAGTATTCCTATTTTTTAATCCCCTTTTGGAAACTTTACAAGCCACTTCCAAATGGTGAAAAAATGTTTTTGTCGCCATAGCCGGTTTTGCTCAGTGGCTAGAGTGTTGCCCTGTGGACTGTAGAGTTCTGGGTTTGATTCCAGTCAAGGGCACATGCCAGATTGCCAACTCGATCCTGGAGACAATCAATCAAGGATTCTCATTATTGATGTTTCTATCTCTTCTTCCCTCTCCCATCCTCTCTGAAATCAAGAATAATATATATATATATTTATAATATATATATATATTATTATAATATATAATATAATATATATAATATAATATATATATTATTTATATATATATATAAATAATATATATATATAATATATAAATATTAAATATATATATATAATATATATATATTATATATATATATATTATTTATATATATATATAAAATCTTTGTTAAAAGAAACTTTATGTGGACAGACATTTTGGTTCTCTGGGCACAGATGGAGCACTGCAGAAGCTCAGAACCATGCGTGCTTGGGCTGCTTGCTGAAGACGCTCCACTCATTGTCATGACTCATTGCTCTCAGCATCGACAGGAATTGGTCTGTGCCGGAAATACTGAAAGGAGTATTGTCTAGTGCAGTGGAATTCATTGACTTTATCAGAGCCTAGTCCTGACTCAATCTTTTCAAGACATTCAAAACTTTTGTCTATTACACACGGTCTACTGACATTCCAAAGAACAAATCTTTAACATTTTTATTTTTTAAGTATAGTGGACATTCAATATAATATTAGTTTTAGATGTACAGCATAGTGATTAGACAATTATATAGTTTGCAAAGTGTTCCTCCAATAAGTCTTGCACCCACCTGACACCATGTATTATTATTACAATATTATTGACTATACTAGAGGCCTGGTGCACAAGAATTTGTGCATTTGGGGGAGGGGTCTCTTAGCCCGGCCTGTGCCCTCTCACAGTCTAGGATCCCTCAGGGGATGTCTACCTGCTGGCTTAGGCCTGCTCCCCCAGGGGAATGGGCCTAAGCTGGCAGTAAGACATCCCTCTGGCAGCCTGGGAGCCCTCAGGGGATGTCCAGTAAGGAGCAGGCCTAAGCTGCAGTCGGACATCCTTAGCACTGCTGAGGAGGCGGGAAAGGCTCTACCATCACTGCTGTGCTGGCAGTCATCAGCCTGGCTTTGGCTCAGCAGAGCTCCCCCTGTGGGAGTGCACTGACCATCAGTGGGTATCTGTCCCCTGGTGATCAGTGTGTGTCATAGTGACCAGTCATTCCCAGTTGTTCTGCTGTTAGGGTCAATTTGCATATTAATCTTTTATTATATAGGATAGAGGCCTGATGCACAGGTGGGGGCCGGCTGGTTTGCCCTATAAGGTGTCCCGGATCAGGGTTGGGGTCCCTGCTAGGGTGCCTGACCAGCCTGGGTGAGGGCCTGATGGCTGTTTGCAGGCTTGCCACCACCCCCAATGACCCAAGCTCCCAGTGAGGCTGGCTGGAAGCAGGTATCTGGGGTTTATTTATCTTCTATAATTGAAACTTTGTTGCCTTGAGCAGAGGCCACAGTGGGCTCAGGCAGGTGGGAAGCCAAGCTTCTCATTGCCAGGGCAACCAAACCTCCTGCTACGTACAGCATTATGGATGCTGCTAAATCTTATAGTTCAGCCGCCATTTCAGGAAGTGAAGATGGAATGCAACCAACACTGTAAACTTTCAAATGAGGAGGAAGAACTTTCTGTCATTGGAAGCCCATTGAGAAAGTCTTGTTAGTTTCTCTGCAAGCAGAAATCTTGAATACCCCCAAAGAGTATAGAATTCTTTTGAATGTTACTTCTGTTCAGGTGACTTTAAAATTAAGACATGCATTTCTCATCCTTTTTTGGCCACAGAAAACTTCAGTGATGTATATCTTACTAAAGATGGCTCCATTGGATTTACAATGATAATGAGGAATGAATTCAACTCAGTTTTGGAGGACGTTCTTTGACCTATATGAACCAATGTTTTCAGCACTTCTTACCATAGAAAAATTGAAGCCAAATGAATGATGTAACAGTTTCTTATTCAAATCAAAAATAGGCCCTGACTGGTTTGGCTCAGTGGATAGAGCGTTCGCCTGCAGACTCAAGGGTCCCAGGTTCGATTCCAGTCAAGGGCATGTACCTTGGTTGCGGGCACATCCCCAATAGGGGGTGTGCAAGAGGCAGCTGATTGATGTTTCTCTTTCATCGATATTTCTAACTCTCTAGCCCTCTCCCTTTCTCTCTGTAAAAAATCAATCAAATATTTTAAAAAATAGCCTTTCACTGAGGTTGCCTTTCATTTTATTGACATTTGAATTTAATTCAAATTAATGAAGATAATATTTTGCATAATAATATTTATAGCAGTAATTTATTGCTTACTACATGCTAGGTACTACTGTGCTATCACTTCATATACTATGTCTAACTTAACCCTTTACAGGGTCTGACAAGGAGAACACTAATATTACTGCCCTTTCAGAGATCAGGAAATTGAGGCATAGAGAGATTAAGTAACTCGTCTAATGTTGCACAGATAGTACATGATAAAACCAGTAGTTATGTCAAAGGACTGTTCACTATAATAAAATAAATAGAATGTAAGCAGCTCAGTTTCCATGCATATTCTGTGAAAGATTTGTTCTGATTTCATCAAAATTTTAGGGCTTCATAAGCAATGATTCTTAGGGCTAAGAACAATGAAACAAGACAAGCCACATAACTTGGGCTTCCTAGTGTCTGGCATACAGCAGGTGCTCCATGTACAAATATTCATGCAGGCAGGGTGGGTGTCCTAATGTTGCCCAGGAAGTAAGCTGTCTCCCAGGGCTTCACTTGGGTGGTGGGGCAGTTCAGGACGGGGAAGTGTTCCTTGGTGTTTATACTATAGCCAGCCTTTGATCCTCAGCTCTGATCCAGAGCTCTGATTTTATCAGCAATTGAAGAGCATATTAATGGCTGAGGGACACAGTCACATTAATGTAGCCCTCTTGCCTGATGTCTATGAGCCAAAAAACTCATTGATTTATAATGAAAAATATGAAGGTCAGAAACTCAGGAATGTTGAAGTCATGAACAACACGTATTCTCTGAGAAGGCAGACCTACGTGGGAGAGAAGGCCCAACTGGAAATTCACTTGATAAATATGGAAAGTGAGCAAGAGGGGTTAATTCAAGGAATCCAGTGTTTCCTGGCCCCTGCTATGAGAGGCGGAGACAGTCATCACAAGTGGCTCTCCATGGGACCCTGGCATTCCAACTCATTTGCTGACGAGGCCGCTAAACTCTGCTACTGGTGGGCACACTCTTTCTTTGTACTAGTATATGCCAACAATTTTAATCTGGGCGTGTTTGATTGGGAAGACCTCTTTCTGGTGAATTTGCATATCTCTGCAAAATTCATTCATTGAACTTTTTAAAAGTCTAATTCTCGAGGGCAATTTTATTGGTGGCATTCTACTACAACTTCAGTGTTTTAATGACTGGCGTTTTCTAAGGCCACTTAATAGAGGTCTACTCCCTTGATCTTCCAATAAAAATTGACCCTAATTTTAATGTCAATATATAAACCACATGAAGAAAAGCGTTGCCGTATTCACTCAATGAACATTTGGGCATGCAGCTACTGTCTGCCAGGCTTCGTCCATGCAAGTTACTGTGTAAGCAATGGAGTACAAAAATAAACGACATCTCCTAGCCTCAAGCAGCTTGCAGGTGTATAAACACAACACATCTGTAATCAAAAATAGGTACCACAAAAGGATATCTGTATAGAAAGACTTGTAAGCAGAACTAAATAGACTTAAGAAAAAATTTCTGTGGAAGTAATATTCACCAAGAATGAGTAAGAAAGATTTTAAGTGGACGAGAGAGAAAAGTGCATTCCAGTAGATGGAGCGACTTATGCAAAGGCACAAAAATGTAAAAGGAATGAGGAAGGTGGCGCCCCTCGTGCCAGGAGTGGAGACCAAGGTGTATGGGTGGGGACACAGACACAGGGATGAGGCTATGGAGCTCTTCAGGGCACAGGAGACCTTTTCCAGTCCCTGAAGCCCCTTCTCTCTTACCTGTGGAACATCTGACTCTCATGTTTGCCTCTGGAACCTCTGGCTATTGTTTCTCTGACTCTTTTAGGAGCTTGGCTTTCCTTGGGTCATTCTTTAAATGAGCGATTTAAGAAAAATAGTTTTTGAGTATATGACATGTGTTTATAGAACAACGTTTAAAAGCTGTAAGGGCAAAGTGTGAAAAATCAGGTTTCCCTCCCATCTGTGGTGTCCAGCTGCGCAATCTTGCTCTCACGTCCTCAGGGGCAGCCACTCGTACCAGCTTGCTGCATATCCTTCCAGAAAGTCTCCATATAGGCAAGTGTACATACATGCTCATGTTCGTGCATGTGTGTGTTGTGTGTGTGAATACAGGTGTCCATATCTATGGATATATATGTAATTTTTTTACATAAAGAATAAAATATTATTGCATTTTTCTTTCTTCACTTAAAAAAAGATTTTGGAGATCTTTTCATATCTACTCATTCATTTGACAAGTACTTACTTAGTGTCTACCATGTGCCAGGCACATGAGAAAGAGAGAGAGAGAGAGAAAGAGAGAGAGAGAGAGAGAGAGAGAGAGAGAGAGAGAGAGAGAGAGAGAGAGACTTCTTTCCTTACTAGTTCAGTCGCATTTTGTCAGATAGATTTTACCATAAGTGTTTAATCAATCCCCTATAGATAGACATCCCCTATAGATAGACATTTACTAATATGTCACTGTTACAGAGATGCAATTCTTACACATGTCATTTGACACACCTAAGAATATATTTGTGGGTTCAATTACAAGAAGTCAAACTGCCATTTCAAAGGGTCTGTGTGGTTTTAATTTTGGCAGAAATTGCCAAATTGCTCTCTGAAGAGTAGCTATTTACAGCCTTTCAGCAATAAATGAGATAGCCATATCATCAGTGCAGCATGTTGTAAAAATTTGTGATGTTTGCTTATCCGATGAGCAAACCTTGTTACAAATCTAATTAGCATTTCATTTGTATGTTTGAGGTTGAGTATCTCCTCACATGTTTAAAGGCCATGTTTTCTATTTTATTTGCCAAATTCTCTCTTATATGTATGTGTATGTATATATGTGTGTGTGGGGGGGTGGGCGAGGGAGTTGTTTTGTTTTATTTCTGATTGGTAGAAATCCTTCTTAATAAAGGATTTACTTAGCAAAGAATTTACATCCTTGTTGGGATGTTGGTAGCAGATATTTTACTCAGTTTGTCAATTCTCTTTTGACTGTGTTTATAAAGAATGGCTTTTGTAATTCAGAACATTTTTATTTTTATGTAGTCCAATTAAAACATCTTTTTTCTGGTTTCAGAAATTAATTTTTAAAATTTCCTGTGTTTTCTTCTAATACATATTTTTAAAACATTTTAAAATTGTCTTAACTGGTTTGGTTCAGTGTATAGAGAGTCAGCCTGCAGCAGACTCAAGGGTCCTAGGTTTAATTCCAGTCAAGGGCATGTATCTTGGTTGCGAGCACATACCCAGTGGAGAGTGTGCAGGAGGCAGCTGATCGATGTTTCTCTCTCATCAATGTTTCTAACTCTCTATACCTCTCCCTTCCTCTCTGTAAAAAAAATCAATAAAATATATTTAAAAAAAAACACAAAAACAAAAAACATTTTTAAATTTAAATATTTTACTTATTTGGAATTCATTTTGTGTAATATGTGAGGCATCCCTCTATTTTTTCCCACTGGTTACCTATTTATTCCAACACCATTTATTGAATAATTCCTCTTTTTATTTTATTTTTAAACTAGGGGCCCGGTGCACAAAAATTTGTGCACTAGGCGGGGGTGGGGAGGTCTCTCACCCTGATCTGTGCCCTCTCACAGTTTGGGACCCCTCGGGGAATGTCCCTCCGTCCCAAGGCTGCCCTGCCACCTGTAATCTGAAACCGGATCTATTTCAGGCCTCCATTGCCAGCGCCCTGCTCCTCCCTCGGCGGTTGCGGCCTGTTCATTGCACGGCTTCTCCCGGGCTTCGGCCTCCGCCATCTTGGCTGGGCTAATTTGCATACAGCCTCTCTGATTGGCTAGTGGGTGTGGCTTACCCATCCCAAAGAGATGGTTAATTTTAATATTACGCTTTTATTAGTTTAGATTATTTTTAAAATATATTTTTATTGATTTCAGAGAGGAAGGGAGAGGGAGAGAGAGAAACATAAATGAGAGAGAAACTCACTGATTGGCTGCCTCCTGCATGCCCCCACCTAGGACCCTTCAGTCTGCAGGCTGATGCTCTATCCACAGAGCCAAACTGGCCAGGGTGAATAATTCCTCATTTATTTATTTATTTATTTATTTATTTATTTATTTATTTATTAAATATATTTTATTGATATTTTACAGAAAGGAAGGGAGAGGGATAGAGAGTTAGAAACATCTATCAGCTGCCTCCTGCACATTTCCCACTGGGCATGTGCCCGCAACCAAGATACATGCCCTTGACCAGAATCAAACCTGGGATCCCTGAGTCCGCAGGCCGATGCTCTATCCACTGAGCCAAACCAGTCAGGGCAATAATTCCTCTTTTAAATGCCACTTTTCACATGCCAAATGAAATAAACACGTGTGAGAAATTTAGATTTTCTGTCAAATCCAGTGATTTGTTCTACAACATTGCATTTTATGTGCCAAGCACTGTCCCACATCTGCATCAGTACCACATTTTTAATGTTTTAACTTATAAAATATTTTACTATCTGAAAGAAAAATGCATTTCATTTTTTTGTTATTTTTTAAGACTTTCTCTGGCTCTTCTGATTTGCTCCTTTTCTATTTGAACTTTAGAGTCTGTTTGTCTAGTTCCAAAATAAATCACATTGGTGTCTTTATTGAGATTACACTAAATTCTTAGATTACTGTAGGGAGAATCATTATCTTTGTCATGCTGAAATTTTCTGTACAAGAGTATGGTGTCATTTGATATGTCTTTTTATTGTGTCTCTCAGCAATGTTTTAGTTTAATTCATATAAATCTTTCACACATTCTATATTGTACTGGCTATAGAAAAGCCTATAGTTCCCATATTTGAATTTTGAATTTTTCTATTGTTTCTATTAGTTTTTCATTTTATTCTCTTATGTTTTCTGGCTAAACATCATACCACCAGCAAATAATGATAATTTTGCTTATTCGGAAACTTTCCATTATAAAAATTTGGGGTGCTCACCAGAGATCAAACTTTTTGAAGATGAAGAGATTTATGCATAGATTCTTTGTAGTGATGGGGGTTTATCATAAGGATATTTGAAAAAGTGAGGGAGGCAAGGACGGAAGTGTGGTTGCTAATTACTCTTTGTCTCATTTCTTTTTCCTATCCTACCACTACGCTAAGGTTTTTATATGCTGGGTGGGGCAGGAGTAGGTTTACAGTTGTGCGTATGGAAAATAGATTAGAAACAATAATTACTAAATAATAATACAAGAATAAACTCTGCTTCATGTACTCACAACTATAAACCTACTTTTGCCCTACTGTGTATATGAGGTTGTCTAAAATTAATTTCTTCAAGAGTTATGATACAGAGGTAAAATGCCCCAAAAGGAAACTTGGTTGCAGTGTTTTGCTCTGAAATTGCTCATTCTTTAATGGAGTACCAGACAAGAATACATTTGCTAAAAAAAAAAAAATGTACAAGAAGGGAGTATGAGATCCAATAACATAATAATATGCCTCTAATTAGACAAAACTTGGCCTTAATTTAAACAATAATTCTTTCTCTTTTTTTTTTGCTCAAACATACAGAAATTTGTCCTCTGTCTAAATCTATCAATATTCAAGTTTTCATGTTTAGAAAAATTGCTCTGCAATTGTGCAAAGCCTTATACCTTTATCCTCCACAATGCCTTACCTATAACAAGTTTGAAAAAAGTTGTTGAATGAGTTAGGTGATCAGTGTGCCCTGTGTGGTTTTATCTCGGGGGAGGGTGGCAGTGTCTGCTGAACAAAGGAAAGGCTTTAGTTACGCTGACATATGCACCTGCTTTTAAAAGGATGATGAATGTAGACAGTTTCAAAATGTCACTTTACTATAAAATTACTCTGGGTTACTAATAATTGAATTTGAACTGAGACCTTATCAGTCATTGTTGTTAAAATTTACTCTATCTTCCGCTATTTTAATTTTTCTTTTAAATTGCCCAGGAGACACTTGTAACCTCAAAATCTGTTACTCATTAACAGCTTGAATGCTGAGATAAGGACATTTCCCAAAGTCCCAAATTGCTGACTTTCAAAGGCATTAGTCTCTGATTTTTTCCCCAAGTTGGAATGTGGCAATATAAAGTTTAATAATTTATATACTACTCTCCATGTGATAAAGACAAAATTAGGAATATTTTAATAGCCTGGAAAAGGTTTATCAAAACACCCCTTTGGCTTAATTCTCTAAACTCTATTTAGGAGATCTCATTGATTCAATTGTCACAAGATAGTATCACTTCCCTCCATGGGCTAATTCGCACTTCAAGTTCCTGGCTATCCCGTGGTTGAGCAGCTTCAAGCATTTTGACCACAAACCACAGTAATATACTTATTTTTACATCTGTGATCTTATGCATACATGCATATGTGCAGTTTCTTAAAATAAAACTTGAGTGATCTACATGTTTTACACTCTGATATTTTGTTCTTACTCTATCTTAACCTATCTTGTTCTGCTCTATTCATTAAAAAATTGATAGTTGTGGCTTGCTAAATTGATTTCTTAAGTCTGCTAAAGATCAGTGCTTCTCAAATTTTAATGCTCATGCAGGTCCCCTAGGGATCCTGTTAAATGCACTCTGATTCAGCAGGTCTGAGTCCCTGCATTTCTGAAAAGGGCTACTGCTCTATAGACCACAAGTTGGAGAAGTCAGCTTAAAGGTATTTGTCTTTGGTTCATGTGGCCCAACCTCTGGTTTACTCAACTGAGGTAAAGGTCTTAGAATCTAATCTAATAAAAGAGAAATATGCAAATTGACCATCACTCCAAGACACCTAAGCCACACCTACCAGCCAAGCCACACCCCCAGCCAATCAGAGCAGCTGTATGCAAATTAACCCAGCCAAGTTGGAGGCTGGCAGCAACAGAGCTAGAGTAAACAGGAAGCTTCTGTTGCAACTGCCTGACTAGGCCAGTGGGCCTCTGCTCAAGCAACAATGTTTCAATTATAGAAGCCACGGAGCTGAAGCAAACAAGAGGCTTTGTTGCCTGCCTAGGCCTCCGCTTAAAGTAACAAAGTTTCAATTATAGAAGATAAATAAGCCACAGAAACCTGATTCCAGCCAGCCTCGCTGGGACGTTGGGTCAATGGGAGCTGAAAACGGCCCTTAGCCCCTCACCCAGGCTGGCCACACCCCCATGGGGTGAGGGTTCCCACTGGGGGGGCTTGGCAAGCCTGCAAACAGCCATCAGCCCCTCACCCAGGCTGGCCAGGCATGCCAGTAGGTGGACAACCCCCAAGGGGTCCCAGACTGCGAGAGGGCACAGGCCGGGTTGAGGGGACCGCCCCCTCCCTTCCCTCCCCCCCCCGAGTGCACAACTTATTGTGCACCGGGCTCCTAGTCTTAATATAAAGCTTTGAGAGCAGCACAGCCTCTTCACTTAGTCCAGATCTTGAAGACTACAGCATCCAGCCAATGAATATTTATTTCCTTTACACTTACTGTGTGCAGGCCCAATTCCAGGATAAGATAAAGTCCTTCTTTTTGTATTTTGCATATTACTGGAGCGAACAATGCAATCTATACTCTGAGGTTGTGGTAAGCACAATGCAGAGAAATGAAGCAAGCTAAAGGAAAAATACTGGCAGTGTTGGCATTGCATGATGTAGGTTAGGTGTGCAGGCCACGCATACCTGGGGCAGTGAGATTTGACAGGACCCAAAGGAAGGGAGAAAACTAAGAGAAGATCTGGAGGGACAGTTCAGGCAGAGAGAGCAAGGACACAGGTCCTGAGGTGGGAATAAAACCAGTGGAGTTGAAGGATTCAGCAGGAAGACAGGTCTGATGAGAGGGGTGTAAATGGAAAGAAAGAGTAAAAGATCAGGTCAGATCTGATCATATAGGAATTTACAGGCTGAGGTGAGTTTAGATGTTATCTAACGGTGATGGGAAACACGGGAGAGTTTGAGCAGGGAAATGACCTGAGATTTCCGTTTTAAACCACCACACTAGCGGTTATGTGGTGAAGGACAAGAATAAAATGTGGAGGCTGGTCAGGGCATGACAGCAGTTGACCCTATTGACTGTTCTGTCCATTGACAGGATTGTGCCTGCTTATTTTTTAGGACAGGGCATAAGTGAAAATATATTGCACTGCTGAAGTACTATAAGATTGAAAATATGAGATATTCATTTAGATGGAGAACTTGTGTTGATAATTGACATCTAACAAGGCAGGATGCCCAGTGTAACCAAAGTTAAGTCAGTGACAGCCATAGGTTGGCCCATCTGTCCACAAACCTGGCTTTCCAGGTGAGCAGTCCGCATCTTCCTGACCTCCATCCCCCAATGCCCAGATTCCACAGTTAAACATTTCATCTGCTGGACTAACCAGCATTCCTGTGCAGCAGGGCGGGGAGACCAGGATGTGGATATTGTTTGAAATTAGAAAGTAATGTGATGGTTTAAAGCACATTCCTCTCATCTCTCAATGGTGATGACGTTCTCTCTCATAGCCCTCCTGCCCAAATTTGATCTTCCCCTTGTATTCCTGATCTTGTTTCCTGTATTATAAGAAATCTAAGACATCCTCTGTGATGATGCACCATTATTTATTATATCCCTGAGATAGATAGATAGATAGATAGATAGATAGATAGATAGATAGATAGATAAAACACTACTTAAAATACTTAGTAGAAACACCATCAAATATAAGATGGGTCTCGCCTTCAGCAATGCTTACATGTGAAAAGAATGTGCTTGTTAGAATTAATGAAATGTATATTGTTATCACCATCCACTTAGTCAGAAGTCTGGAGGTCACATAGGTTAGTTACCCTCTCTCAACTCCTGCCGTTACCAGGCCCTGGAGTTTCAACATCCAAAACCTCTTAAATTCCTACTCTATCTCCCATTTCAGAAAACTCTGATCTGTTCGATCCGTATCTGTTCTATCCGGAATAACTTCCATTAGCCACTAAGTGATTCTTCAAAATAAAAGCAGAATGATATTTCAAAATACAACCTGATGATTGTACTATTTGATTAGATTAAAAGCATATGTTTCGGTCAACCCCCCCCCCCCCAACACCAGTTTGCTTCAGGGTAAAGTCTAATCTCCTTAGCATAACCTAAACATTCTTTGGAACCTTGCCTCTACCCCTTCTCAAGTAGTTTCAAGTACATAGGAACCAACCAACATATAAAAACTTGATGTTTCTAAGTCTCTATCCCTCTTCCTTCCTCTCTATAAAAAATCAATAAAAATATATTTAAAAAATGAACACCTTTATTCTCTCTGTCTGTAGTGGCCTCTCCTGCTCCCTTTTCTGCCTTGAAAACAACTACTTATTTTTTATGAATCAGCTCAAATGTCACCTCCTCAGTAAACTCCCTTTGATGCTTCTATGCCCACTTGCAAAGGAGCCAGGCGCTTATCCTTCTGGAGAGGGTAACTCCCAAGTCCCTACTTTATCCTTCATCATATTTTATAATTGTTTGCATTTCTGGATTGTGAGTACTTCAAGATCAACAACTGTATTCTATCTATTTTCCTGTCCTCACCATGTAGCATTGGTCCTGGCACACAAAAAGTCCCTTAGGAAATGTTTGCCAAATGAGTAATAAATAATGTGAAGTTGAAAAAGAACAACCCTTAATAAATAATATGAGATCTAAATGTTATGAAATATCCATCACTCCAACTTTGAAGAGGGAGTCATGGCCAACAGTAAAGCTTGGCCTCTCTTCCTCTCCTCAGCTCCCAGGGTGAAGTCTACTGGTGTGGGCTGGGGCCCCAGAGCGTCATGGTACCTTGATCTTGGGACCCTCTGTGCCTCCAGTGTTCCTTGAACCCGTGTTTGTGGAAACCTGGCAACCCAGGTGGCTACAGAACATAGAGTGTCTTTTTGCAAACCACCTCTATATTCAAGAAAAAGAATCTAGATTTATTATCAGTTGATCCATACAGCCCATCATTAGAACTTTATTTTGTGAACTATTAAATCACTATTTCAAAAAATTATAATTGGTCATTTGCAAAGTTAGTCAACAATAAGGTGAGAAAGTAATAGCCCCTGGCAGATTTTTCACCATAACTTTCCTTTAAGGACAGATCTCAAAAACCAGAAAATTGCCATAAACAAATAAACAAATAAATGAATCTTAATAGTTAAGTATATAATCTGTCCTTTAAATTCTACTAGGGCCCAGAAAAAATATTTCCCCCATTTTACATCTTTCTACACCCTAGTACCTCATAGAGTGCCAATACCTTGTGGGTACTTAATACATGTTGATTGAAAAATGTTGAAAGGAGAAACTTACTTTGAAAAAATTTTTTCAATTTTATTTTTGTCTTGGCTTGTTTCTTTCAAACCTGGATAAATAACAGGGGAAAACAAACTCATTAGTCTCTAAACCACTAATATCATGACTGGTATCCCTGTTGCCCCATGTTGTTTCAATATAAATATCACAATAAATGTACAAAGCAGTGTTCAAAAGGTGGCTGGTCAGAAGGCTATAGGCCTGTATTACAGGGAGGGTGAGGCCCAATTTTCTTTTTCTTATATGGTATTCCAGTTGTATGGTCTATAGAGTTGTGAAAGGATTGAACCATAAGAAAGAAAATAATGGTATTCAAGAAGTCAAGGAAGGGAAAATAATTGTTATATTGAGAACAAGTATATTTTTTTAAAAATCCATTTTTATATGTAATTGCCATTTTGTAAATGGTTGAATATCATTAACTTCATATGGTTTAACCTAATAGCAAAGGGAAGGGAAATTGGAGGAAAATTATTTCTAAAACTAAAAGACATATTCATTACTTGTTCATGCTTTGAAGGACTGAACAAAAATGAAGGCACCCTTCCGTCTCAGAATCAGCCAGAGACTGTAGCATATTGGTTAAGATGTGAATTTCAAAGTCAGGCTTCCTTTCATTGAATCCTGCTTATTCAACTTACTGTGTAATCTTGGTCAAGTCACTTAACTTCCTCTGTCTCAGTTTCTTCACCTGTAAAAGGGGAAAATAAGATCGGTCTTTGGGATCAAACAGGTCTAGGTTATCTTTGAGCAAATTGATTTACCTTTTCTAAGCATATTTTTTTTATCAATAAAATGGACAAAAGATTATACTTAATTCATATGGGTATTGTGAAAAATAAAATTATTTATGTAAAATCCTCAACAGAGAAGTCATTAAAGGGCTTAAAAAGTTTTAGTTATTACTATTAATAAAGATTAACTACATTGACTGGAATATTAAAAATATATCTTCTTATAGTTTCCTAAAATTAACCAATTCAAAAAAAGAGATTAAAATGTTTAGTTTACAGACTTGTCCTTGAATATTCTGTAATAGCCATTGCCTAGTTAATTTTTTAAGAAGTGAATTAGAATTATTTTTAAATCCACACAGGAACTCAGTTTTTATAATTTAAATGTATACTTTAAGTATTCATTTCCAAATGAATATTATATAAAACATTAAAATATTACTTCATGTAGCATTAAATCATAGTTATAAAGTTCTATGTATCAAAAATATTCAAAAAATAAAACAAAAATACTGTTTGGTGTTTTGGTAAAGCAAGGCATATTTTGTTGATCTCTATAGTGAAGGAAAGGCAACAAAGAATTGACAGAAGCCTGGTAAAGAGGATGCTATATACCTGAAGAGACAGCTCATGCTTCAGTCCCGTTCCTTAACTCTCTATATAGCCCTGGCAGGACTGATGTGTTTCATGGGCTTCAATTCCAAGGAGATGTCTTTTTCATGTATAATCTAATCTAATAAAAGAGTAATATGCAAATTAACCATCATTCTGAGACACCTAAGCCACACCCACCAGCCAAGTCACACCTCCAGCCAATCAGAGCGGCTGTATGTAAATTAACCCAGCCAAGATGGCGGCCAGCAGCCACGGAGCTAGAGCAAATAGGAGGCTTCCGTTGCACCAGCCATGGAGGAAATTGCCTACCTAGGCTGGCTGGGCCTCTGCTCAAGGCAACAATGTTTCAATTATAGAAGCCACGGAGCTGAAGCAAACAGGAGGCTTCATTGCCTGCTTAGGCCTCCACTCAAGGCAACAAAGTTTCAATTATAGAAGATAAATAAACCCCAGAAACCTGATTCCAGCCAGCCTTGCTGGGATGTTGGGTCAATGGAAGCTATGGGCAGCCTGAAAACGGCCCTTAGCCCCTCACCCAGGCTGGCCACACCTCCATGGGGTGAAGGTCCCCACTTGGGGGCTTGGCTAGTCTGAAAACAGCCAACAGCCCCTCACCAGGCTGGCCAGGCACGCCAGCAGATGGACATCCTCCGAGGCGTTCCAGACTGCGAGAGGGTACAGGCTGGGCTGAGGGACACCCCCAAGTGCACAAATTTTTGTGCACCAAGCCCCTAGTGTGCTTATAAGTGATATAATTTAAAAGGCAAGGAAGAAAGAACAAGAACATCTACTGAAATAGTCCCAGGAAATTTGAGAGATAAGCAGATAGAATATGAACAATAAAAAATCAGCTCAGATTGAGTCTTCAAATAATTATGAGAAGTGTTTGTTAAAAAAGACACACCTAGGGATTCATATATTTAAATAGAAAAAGGATGAATTCAGAGGTAATATCATGGTGATGCATGTGACTGATGAAAAGGCCAGCATTAATGGTTATAGGAAAAGTGCTTTTATATAACTTAAAAAGGTAGAATAAATACACAACCTCAAAATACATCATTGACCAGGAATGTATTCTCCCCTGAGGCACAAGAACTTTAAAGCCACATAAAATATTTCATTGTCTTGTGATTCATAATGCTGGCACATCTTACATCATATTCAATTAAAGAACGGTGCTTGTTTCTCTGTATTGGCTTCCCACAGAGAAATGAGGGACACAAAGGCAAGTAGCATTGTCAGAAGTAAAATCTTAGTTGGAATCCCCATACCTCACTTTAAAGTGTCTGCTTCCAACATTACTATGTGCTCATATATTTTTCAGTATTTATCAGCTGGCAACAGTTTAGTTTGGGTTTGAACATAGCAGATTGTACCTGGAGGTGCTTTTTACACACATTTGCTTTGACTTTGAAAGGAATGAGTCAGTATGGCAGAGTAGTTAAAGTTTAGTATTTGGTTTCATAAAGATCCAGCTCAAATACAAGACCTGTCTTATTTATTTCAAGTCTCTAAGTCTCACTTTCCTCAATTGTAGAATAAAGAGTTGTGATAATGCTCACTGCATTTGGTTGTTAATCACATATAAACCAACCAACACAGAGTCTGGTACATGGTAAACCTAAGGTACTATAATTATTTTTTAGCTTTTTATTAGATAATGTTTGAAGAATTATAGGACTTTTGTGATGGCATTTACTTATGATGGGAATTCTAGTCAAGTCCTTTTTGCTTCATGAAGTATCCTTAAGCTATAACAATCTCTTCTGCATTTGACACTAATTGTACACTTTGAGATATCTTTATTATCATTTTCTTTGGTACAGTAGAGATTATTGCCTCAATGCGTGAGATGAAATGATCATAAATGAGACTTTTGGGAAGAGGGAGTAATTATATTTTTTCCTACTTCTCCCATTAAATGTAATGTAAAATGTGCCTATTATCCATAAAACAAACATAAATAGACTCTGAAATATGGAGAGAAAAAGACAGACCACCTGGGGACATTATGATGGTGAATTCCCTGGGTTTTCTTTTTGCCTTATATATCCTGGAGTGGGTATTGGAGAAGCCTTTAACCTGGAAATACTAATAGGTACATACAAAAACAAGCAAGCAAACAAATAAACAATCCCTGGTTTATCTAACTGAAGGGCCAAGAAAGGGCAGCCTAGCAAGATAGAAAACTTTGAGACAATAGCCACTTCTACTCCAGCCAAACGCCATAGTAAAAAACCCTCCTCACCCCCACCCACATCAGGTAAGGCCAAATGGGGAGCCTGGACTTCCATCCTCTCCAGGCTGAAGCGTACCAATGTTCCAACAATGGGGTGTCAGAGAAGACCAAGGTGAGAAACTGGGGTTTTTACCCCCCGTTAGGCAGTGATACTTAACAATGACAGTGTAAACCACCCGGGGACACCTCTTCCTAGCACTCATGCACATTCCTTCCTACTTCCCATTGTGGTGGTGCCAGGGGAGGCCTTGTGGGAAGATAGGACTTTCACCACTGCCCAGTGATAATGATTACAAGGCTATTCTTCCCACCCCACCTTGCTGTGAACAGAAGTCACAAGGAGAGCAGTACTGAGGCACACCTACCTCTCTCAGCCATGGAGACATCAGTGAAGGCCTAACAGGAAGCTGGAACTCACACCCATACCCAGCAGTAATAAGGAGCCCCAACCCAAGCTGCCAATAAAGGCTGATTCTTGGAGCTCTACTTCACCCGGAAATAATAAGGCAGCGTTCCCATTCATCTCTTCTCCTACTGAAGTGGCATCAGAGGAAGCGAGCTAAACAGAAGGTTTAAATAAGACTCAGAGTGTCATAACATAATATCCATAATGTCCCCATTTCAACTGAAATTCAGTCACCATACCAAGAACCAGGAAAATCTCAAACTGAATGAAAACAAAATAGGCACCAACTAGAAAAACTAGCACCAATCACACATAAATTTTTATCTCCTCCTGAAAATACTTCCTTATTCATTCTATGAAGCTATTATTACTCTGATGCCCAAACCAGACAAAGATAGTTAAAAAAACAAAAAAACTCACAAACCAATATCCTTCATAAATGTAGATGCAAAGATCCTTAACAAAATTATTACTAAATAAAATTCAGACATCCATATACATCCGTATTTATATATATATATAACACACATACATAAAAATTATATACACAGTGTAATATTTGAAAATTAATGAATGTAATTCCCCATTAAAATGCTAAAAATAAAAGGTCACATGATTATACCAAGTAATGCACAAAGTACATTTGACAAAATTCAACACATGATAAAAATGTTTAGCTTGACCAGAGTGGCTAAGTGGTTGAGCATCAACTCATGAACCAAAAGGTCACAGGTTCCATTCCCGGTCAGGGCACATTCCCAGTTTGCAGCTCAATCCCTAGTACGAGACATGCAGGAGGTAACCGTTCGAAGTTTCTTTCTCATTGATGTTTCTATCTCTCTATCCCTCTTCCTTCCTCTCTCTCTAAAATCAATAAAAAAAATTTAAAAAAATGTTTACAAAAATAGGAACAGAGAACTTTCCCAATTTGATCGAGCGTCCATAAAAAACCTATAGGTAACATTATACTCAATGCTGGATGATTAACATTTCATTTAAGATCAAGAACAAGAAAAGAATGTCTCCTCTTACCACTCTCATTCATAATAGTGGTAAAGTTTTAGCCAGTGCAATAAAGGGCATACAAAAGAGGCCTGACCAGTTTGGCTCAGCAGATAGAGCATTGGCCTGTGGATTCAAGGGTCTCAGGTTCAATTCCGGTCAAGGACATGGTCCTTGGTTGCGGGCACATCCCCAGTGCAGGGTGTGCAGGAGGCAGCTATGGATGTTTCTCTCTCATTGATGTTTCTAACTCTCTATCCTTCCCCCTTCTTCTCTGTAGAAAATCAATAAAATATATATTTTTAAAAAGGGCATAGAAAGGTATATAAATCAAGAGGGAAGAAATAAAAACTGTCCTTATTTATAGTCTGCATAGAAAATCCCAAGAGATCTACAAAAAACCTCCTACAACTAATAAGTGAGTTCATTAAGGCCACAGGATACAAAATGAGCATATAAAACCAATTATATTTTTATATACTAACAATTAACATGTCAACACCAACATTAAAAACACAATACCGGACAGCAAGATGGTGGCATAAGGTAAACACCGTAAATGCAGCCGTGAAAAACTATTTCAGAAAAACCACGAAAAGAACACACGGACACCACTCATGCCCACAGGAAGGCTGACTGAGTGAAAATCCTACAACTAGAAAAGAGTCTGAGACTCAGAGGAGCAGCGGAAGCAAAGTACAGAGGTACGGAGGCGTGCACACGGGGCTCGGGGAAAGAACTGGTGCCGGAGGTCGCGGTTCTTTTCCAAAACGGAGAGAGCCACAAGTTCCCAGGGGCTCTGAACTCCAGTTCCAGGCGAGTTTCTGAGGACCCAGACACCCGGAGAAGGGGGACTGACTGGCACCAGGAGGAAATCCAAAGCGGGTTTCTCTCAGTGTTGCTTGCAGCAATTACCTTGGGACACAGAGAACTTGTGTCTTTCAGCGCAGGGCTGAGAAGCGCCATAGCTATTTGCTCTGCCCTGCCCTGCAAACTCCCCGAGGCCCCGCCCCTCCCAAGCTGCGTCAGAGGCTTTTGCATATAAAAGGCTGAGTAGCCTAAGGCAAAGGCTAACTCAACACCTCCTTAAAGATACAGGAGCCAGCCCCACCCAGTGGCCAGAGTGGGACTAACCTAAACAAAACAGATCCACAAGGAACACACTCGGGGCAGATGCAGTGAGCATAAAAGCCCCACTG
>PVJC01020288.1:0-29337 GCA_004026665.1 Murina feae
GCTTACATATTCTGCTGTTGATGGGCATCCAGGTTCTTTTGGAGACGACCACTGGTAATTCTGCTGCACATATTCTTGCACAATTCTTTGTGCACATGTGCAGGTATTTCTGTTTGGTGTATATCCAGGAATGGCATGGCCAGGTTGTACACTGTGTGTTTATGGGCAGCTTTCGTAGACACCACTAAGAAGTTTGTCAGAGTAGTTGAACCAGTTAGCATACCCACCAGCAGTTACGAGTTCCACTTTCCCCACAGTTAGTGTTGGTCGTTTTGACTGGGTGTGTGGTGCTACGTCCATGTGGTTTTGGTAGTGGCTTTATCTCAGGTACAGTTGACTTCTTTCCAATGTTTTGTCGGAGGCTTCGAAGTAGTAATTGACTTTAAATATTGCATAAGTTTTCATTAAGTGAGCCAATCAGCGCTGGCCTTGAAGCTGCCTGTCAAGTAAGAAACCAGGCCCTGTGGGGCCATTTGTTTGTTTTTTGTAATTCTGTATTTAACAATTTCTGCTTGTCTTCATCAACTGCATAAGCAATACCATGAAAGAATATGTTTACACAGTGAAGTTATGGTGTAATTTGTAAACTTGGTTTGCTTAGAGGAGAGTCAGGATCCCACTTGAGAATTGGTTGTGCTAACTCCTCCGGGGTCTGTTCAGTAGATAGCCTCTTGCAGAGCCCCACATTAGCTGGAACCAGCCTCCTTAGAGAGATGAGTGAATGTCCTGTCTGTCGAGGAAAACAACTGGGTAGTAGTTTCAAATAAAGTAGAGGAAAATGGGCAGAAGAGCAGAGGGCATGGCATCACCTTAGGGAGTGGATTCAGGAAAGACAGCTTCCGGCCACATGATTGTTTTAGGCTTAGTGAAATCTTGATTTATTAGCTATAAGCCATCAGCTTCCTGAAAGTGATTACTGTTAAAATCGCTGGTGCTTGTGTGTGTTTAGATAAGGGTGCAAGGCAGGGAAACGAGGGCTCTGTCCCTGATCCGAAATAGACTGCCTACTCTCTTAGAGTTGACTGCCTTGTTTATGCCATTCTTGGCTGATCCTAGTTTAATTTCCAACTCTCAAAAATGTCCATTAAACTTATACTTAAAGGAAGAGGTGCCATCTCCTGGCCTCTTGTGGAAATTCACCCTCACACATCCTACAGTGTATTGTGAGATTTACCTTAAAGGAAAGAGATCTTGGCCTAGATCTAGAAATAAAACATCCTGGTTGCATAAATTCTTAGGCTCTGCTGTGTAATTCAACTCACAACATAGTTAATAAGTCACCTGAGCTCTCTGTGAGTGTTTGGGAATAGGCCACTTAGCAGTCTGAATACTTTGCATGCAGAGCATTTTGTACTGATTATGACTTAAGAGCCCTGTTGATCCCATTTGAAAAGTACTGTGGTACGGGATAAACATTTTTCATAAGAGTATGTGAATCTTGAGGGTAGCTTATCTAGCCTTAGCCTTTAGGCAAAATTGTACTGGAATATGTTAATCTCTTTCTAATGTGTAACACTGTTGAAGATCTAGGAGAGAAATTCATTTTTGGAAAATTCTTCCTTTAACCTAACTGTTTCCTGCTGAGTAATGAGACTGTCAGTCTTCTGCCTTTAAATACGGGGATCAGCTCTTTCGGTGCCGTTTCCTAACGTGGTAACCCTAATGGGCAGAGTCCTAAAATAGTTGAGGAAAGACTTTCCCCTGGAGCCCTGGCTGGTGTGGCTCAGTTGGTTGTGTATCATCCCGAGCACCGAAGGTTGCAGGTTTGATTTTTCCATCAGGGCACATGCCCAGGTTGCGGTCTCAGACTCCAGTAGGAGGCATGCAGGAGGCAGCTGATCAATGTTTCACTCTCACATTGATGTTTCTCTCTGTCCCTCTCCCTTCCTCTCTCTCTAAAAACTAATTAAAAAAAAATTTTTTTTAATTCCCATAGAAAGAGTTTGCAGGCAGTTGCTGTTTCCTTAGTGGAAAGGAACTTTCAGAATAAAATTATAATAGGATAGAAATAAAACAAATACTGTTTTCCTATTTATAGATAGGACTGTCAGATATATTGTAAAAACACTAAGTATAATAAAACTACTTTTTAAACACTTTTAAAGGGAATTTAAAATAGCCCTGTTTCTGGAACTGCTTAGTATAATTTGCTCTATAACAACGACCAGCCAAAACCATTGTTTCTTTGTATATTATTAAATATCTGCTTATTTACTATTATGTTCTGACATCAAGAGATTAACCGTATGTATAATATATGTCTGTATCTATTCAACATTCTAGATTACAGGAATGAAGAACTGTTGCCTAATTGGAAAGTGCCAGCATTCCAGACTTCAAAAAATAAATCTGAAGCGGCTTCTCCTGTTTTATATATTATGTGAAGAATTTAGATCTTATATTGGTTTGCACAAGTTCCCTGGAGAGAAAAAAAATTGCTCTGTGTATATCTCTCAGAAAATAAGACAATAGTATTTCTCCTTTGCAATAGCAGTTATAACAGATGTGAAAATAAATATACTTGACTCTAATATGATTATACAAAAGAGCATGGATGCATTTCAGAAGTTAGATAATGCTACTATAATCAAATGATTTCATATTGACCTTTTTATCATGATTTCTCCCGTCAGGCACTAAACGTTGAACCATTATACTTTATATCTGTAATGATATAGATGATGAAATTTCCCCTCAAACTCATTACAGCAGATAACTTTTTTGAGTCATTGACTTCATTTTATATTTAAAAATTATGAAATATCATTCTGTCATTATATTCTAATTAAAATTGTTTGTGCATAATGCTTTGGAAAAATGGGTCTTTTATAGGAAAAAAACTGGGATAACTGATTTCTATGGCTTTCAAAGCTAAAATATATAATATACTAAACCAATTCTAATATTGCTTCTTGTGTTTTACTGTCAGATTAAATTACAGCTTTTATGAATGATTAAATTTTAGTACATTTTCATTTGGTTTGTGTGTTTTGTTATTGTTTATAGATTTAAGGCCTTTATTTTGTAATGACCATATCGTTTTAAATTCAACAAGTAGCTCCTTTCTGCCTGGAACCTGCAGAGCACTTGGCTTGAAACCCCTGAGTAACTGGTAATTTCTCTGAGAACAGACCTCCCACTGTCTGTTCTGGATATATTTATTCCTACCATACAGTAACATACAGCGGGCTACATAGAATAGTTTTGTATATTCTCTCTTGATCTTAAAGAATGTATCTTATTGAATAAAATATCCCACTGTGTATTATTTTTATATGTAAAAAGATAAGTTTAATACTGTATCAGGGTTTAACTTTTGCAAATCTTCCATGGCTTGTAACTTCATTAAGGGAATCTTTTTGCCATTGTTAATTTGTGCATACGAGTCCACCAATGAAATGTCATGTAAAATGTTCACATTTGCTTTCTGATAGGTTGAGGAATCTGAAAGAAGTACGTGTGAGTGAAGTCGCATAGATGCTTTTGCTTTGACTCTGCAGAACAGCATAACAGTGGTAGTCTGCAAAGTACTTCTCAGTTACAGTTTTAGCTGGCTCTAGGGCGATGCTTTTCTTTTCCTTCCCAGTCCCTCCTTCTCCCTTTCTCTCTCCCTTTCTTTCTCCCTTTCTCTCTCCCTTTCTCTCTCCCTCCCCCCCCCCCCTCTCCAAAAGATGAGGCTTAAGTAGATGATCATGGACAAAGAGTGATATGGCCTATGTATTCTCCAAAGAAGTCAAGCAAAACAGCTTGTTAGCCAGTTACATCTGGAGAAGGAAAGAACAAGCTTAGGGGCCCCTGTGCCTTGTCCCTGACTGTTAGGCAGACACCAGAACTAGGAAGCCCGCATCCTTGCTCAGGGATCTAGATGCTGGCTCGTAGCCACGGGGGAGAGGTGGCACTCCGTTCACACCTCGCTGAGACTTTCCAGGAGAGTGGTCAGCCAGTTACAAAATAGACATTTTAAACTCAGATTTCAAGTGTAAGCTCTGACCAACCTGGAAAATGTCAAGTGCTGTTTAAAAAATAAAAAAAAAAGGAAATTGTATTCCTTTGAATTTCTAATAAACTTAGTTACCTAATACTTTACCTCCTGTTGATCCACTTATACTTACGTCTGGGATTGAGGGGCCAAAAATCTGGTAAATGCAATAAATTAAAAACAAAAAAATAAATGAAGCATTAGGGCGAGTCCAGTCAGGGTGGCATATTTTAAGGTCCTTAAAGTCATTTTTGCTTTAAGACTCACCTCTCAAAACATTCCCTTGGACTTAAAATCATAGCTATCTCACAAACAAGTGAAAAATTCTGGATATTACCTGTTACATAAACTGTGTAGTTACTTGCCAGATCAAGTAGAAATCATTAAATAAGAATAACTCCGAGTTACAATCTGCTTGATTATGTAAACTTGGTGTCCTCTATTTCAGAACAGGGTACAGAAGGATGACAGGTGCAGGGTTCCTTTGTCACGAACTTGGGAAAGAGGTAGGACCTTGAAGAAAAAGGCCCGGAAGCCGCGCAGTCCTATGCAGAGTGGGCCTGGCTGAATCAGACAGGCGCTGCTATCTCAGGAATCTGCCGGGCTGTGGAAGGTGAGACAGGTGTGCTTTTGTGTTGTCCCTGTGTGAACTCTGCAGCCTTGGTTCCAGAGGGAGGCTGCCTGAAAGTCCGATGGATTTTCATAGCTCGACAAGTCCTTCATGTTGTGTGAATCTCGTGACAAGTAGCCGAGAACTGGCACCGTATTAGTATTTGCAGCTGTTTAAAGTGTGCCGGATTTGCTTGTATGAGGATCATGCAATGTGAAGGAAATAGGATGTCACCATTGATGGTCAGCCAGCTTTTTCCTACTTAACACACAGACAACTTTAGTGGTCTAGTGGTACCCCAGACAACCTAGTCTTAGAAATGTAAATACATAATGTAGCTGTACTTTCATCCTCCACGAGGGGGAGCTTCAACATCAGTTAACATTTCTATAAGCATTGAATTAAAAGTATGTATTGAAGCCATTTGTTCTGCAAACACTGCGTGCCTCACTGAGAGGCATTAAGGCCTTCCCACTGGAGTTTGCCGTCTGAGTGAACAGGGAAGATACACAGGCAGCTTATCACTTACGCATAGTGTTGCCATTTATGAAACCGCGGCCACAGGGCTCATTCTCGTAGGGACGTTTGGTGTGTTTCTCTCCCCCTACAACTCTGAGCTCATCTCTGTGCGGCCCCTCCACCTGCCATCATCACTAGCCACCATTTGCTCCTCACTGAAACCTCCTGCTGCTTTGAAGTTAGAATGCATTTGGCAAAAGGTAATCCTTGGGAAGATACTGATCTTTATTTTATTACCAACTTGATTAAAACAGGTTACGTGATCTGAAGCTGTTTGTCTCCACTCGTGAGCATTCTTTATTTTCTGGACCTGCTCATTTCAACTACTGTGCCTCATTATGTTGCGAGGTACATTGGTCTGTCCGCGTACATGTCTTGAGTTCTGTGTTTAGGACTGAGGGGCATAGAGAGAGAAAAGTTGCCTCAGCATTTCCTGGGTGAGCCATCACATCACAGAATCTCCAGAGACGTAAGATAGGCTGGTATAAATTGTGTGTGTGGTGAAACCAAACTGAAGAAATCCTTAGGTATTCGGAGGAGGAAAATAACTTGTAAAACCACCTTTTGTTTTATTTGGGGCTTGTACTTATTTAAGGTGCTACTTAAACGTATGTTGAAATAACCCTTGTGGGCTCAGCTCTAAACTTGTAAGGGCAGAGTGGTTGGGTGCTGGTCCAGGACCTGGAAGGAACCTGCCTGGCGGGGAGGGCAGTGAATGGGCAGCCCAGCCACCCAGCTTTTAGCATTTCTGTTCCCCAAAAATGTAAAAAATTCAGCTTACTCTTGAAAGTGTAGTTTGATGTTGCATTGCGCATGGATTTTTCTTAATGCAATTTCCTCGTGGGCTTGATGAACGTGTCATCCACTTATTTAATGCCATGTCTAACTTAAACTTTTTGTTGAGAATAGATGGTGACTTTGAATCAGGCGCCTAGTTCTGTTTTCTGGGAAGGATGGATCTGTTTTGAGATGTTAACAAGAGCTTTACGGGGATTGGGATGGGGTGCACGTACTCGGGCTTGTTAAGCAGCAGCCTTCTGTGGTTCTGGGCGCGAGTGACATACATTTCTCGGAAGCAGCATAGGCTTGGCTGTGCCTCTTGAAGAAAAACCTTAATAAACCTTCCCATTTTAAGCAGTGATGTGACTTTTTTTAAAGCTGTTTTGAGTGCATTTATTTTTTTCTTTCTAAGTATATTTTTATTGTTGATAGTATTACAAGTATCTCCTATTTCCCTCCCTCTACTCCCCTCCTCCCAGCCCCTATCCACCCCTCCAGGTTTTAATGCATTTGTTTTTATGTTGAGCCACGTGAGTTCTTGTGCTGGCTTTTAACTGTAAAAGTTCTCGCAGAGCATACAAAGCAGAACCAGGCATGTTCATTATGGACTTGTCAGCAAGTGTTTATCGTGCTTCTGCTGTATGTCAGGTGCCGATCTGCATGTTGGAGATACAGCGGTGAATAGTACAAGTCCTTCCCTCGGGGAGTTTTTGACGGGTTTATGTGTGTGCATGTGTGTAATGAGTGCTGTGGAGAACACAGCATTGTAAAGGGGCAGGAGTGCTGGACAGAGCAATGTGGTGGTGGGTTGAAGGTTTAGGTTGCACTGAAGTTTATGTTTGCATAAATGCTTGAAATGTGCAGCCTGTACCCGGGGCAGGTGGGAAGGCTGGGGAGGCCTCCATGTAGTGGGGAGGGTCTGCAAATGCCTTAGGGTGGGCAGGTGCCTGGCATGTCGGAGGACTGGCAAGGAGGCCGACTTAGCTAGAGAGAGTGAGCAATGGGGATTGAGTAGGGGCAAATTCCTTCTGACATTTTCTGAGCAGGATTCATGGAAAGGGTGTCAGCAAAGGATATAACATGATCTGATGCCACCTACTACCAGGAATACTCTGGCTGTGGAGATGAGAATAGCTCTAGAGGGGCCCGTTAGAAGACAGAGTGAGATTCAGAGGAGGGCGTGGACGGGATTGAGGGTACATTTGGAGGTGAATGGTATCTTGAGGGTTGAGTACAGGTAGAGAAAAGGTGCAGGAAGCCCATCATGAGGTTGGGAGCGGAGGAGAAATTAGCAAAGGAGAACATGGAGGTCACTGGTGACCTGATGGGCTTTGGTGGAGTGATTGGCAGTGTCTGTAGTGGGCAGAGAGAAACGGGGAGGAGGGCAATAGAGACATGGAACAAGGCCTCCTCTGTGAAGATGGGAAGCAACGCGTGTGTATGTCTAGTGAGAATAATCCACAGAGAAGAACTGAGTGGACAAAGCGAAATCTCATCGCCATGAAGACCAGCTAGAGCACAGATGGGCAGTGTGGCAGGAGAAAGGCAGTGTAGGGATAGAGGAACCGCAGGCTACAGAGCACTGACTGATGGAAAATACCATAAAGAAGTTGAGGCAAAGTAGTGTGAGGTGGAAGAGACAGATGCTCGGAAGATCTGAAAGGCTGCAGAGACCAGGCGGAGGTAGAAGGCCTTGGAGGGCAAGAATGGGGAAGAATCAGGTGGGTTTCAAGGGAAAAGCACATGCAGGAAGCAGGAACAAGAAGTGACAAGTTTCCGGCAGTGTTACTGTGGATGGAATTGGCTGGAGGAGGTTGGGGCAGCATTGTGCATGGGCCTTGGGACAGGAAGTTGACAGGCTAGTAGGTTAAGTCAGGTAATTAACAAGGGCAGAGCGGCCTCTAGGTGGGACTCGAAGGGCGGGGGTGGGGACCTTTCGGAACTGACCAGAATGAAAATGAGAGTATTGTTCACTCCCCGTGGGCTCTGTCTTCCCGATCTTCATTTCTCATTTCATTTTCCCCTTTTAATGATCTCCAGGGCATGTGGTTGTGACCATTCCTGAACGCAAGCCCCGTTTGGAAGGGAACCAGCATTAGTACTTTGGTGCTCAGAGATGTTAGGGTTGAAGAGACAAGTCTTTCTTTGCTCCCTATTCCTCTCCTCACCTGGCATGATGCTGCTGCCCTACTGAGTATGCAGACATGTTCACACCCTCCCATGTTTTCCTCTCTCGACTGTTACTTCACAGCAGGAGACAGCAGCCCCTTGTGCCTTTCCCAGGGGATCTACCCATTGAGTGAGAAGGCTGGGAAGGGGGTCTTTTCAAAATCCACCCCTACTGGGTAGATGCCAGAGCTCCCGCCAAGCTCCCACTATCCAGGCCTTCCCTTCAGGGTGAGAGGGAAGCCACACGGTCGGCCAGTCGTCCCCTTCCTCTTCCCATCACTGCTACCTCTGGTTAGGTGGATTGGGGAGTGCAAGAGCCACAGGCTGCGGGGGTGCTAAGCATGCAGTCTGCCCTGTTTGGAAAGGAGGGCTTGGAACTGGGACGGGCATTGGGCTCGCCTGGGAGAAGATGCATTTAATGGAGAAGATGAGAGGAGACATTTGATCCCTGCCCTCCCTGCAGCGTCCTGAAGCCAAGGCCACGTTTTGGAATTTCTTGGGCTCTGGAACCACTGATGGAGAGCCTCACCCGCTATTTCCTATGATATAAATGGACTTCTCTGAACAGATGCTCGGAACTCAGGTCAGGATCCTAACACCTGCTTGAGTCAGTCTGGCCACTGCTCACAGTACCTAGTGTGCCCCAGGCTGCCGTGGTGGAGGGAAGCTGCCAGGAGGCTCTGGAGGAAGTTATCAGCCCTTGTACCTCTGGGTGGGAAGCTGAGTCTGTGGAGCAATTTTACTTGCTACATTTACCTTGTTTGGAAGAACCTCTGTTTTTGGTTTGGGATGTTTTGTGGTGTTTTGTTTTGCTGACACCCTCCCCTTTCCCACCCCAGTGATGTCCGCCTGGTGCCTTGCTGGCCCCCCAGCCCCTGGAGACAATGCCTGGCCTGTGGCCAGGAGTGCGGCTGGGGGTAGAGAAGGCGCTGAACACGCAACTCAGCTTCCTTCCCCATTGCCCCGCCCTGGCCCTCCACAATGTGGGAGGGAGAAGTAGCAGACTCAGTGTCCCCAGGACGGGTGGGGAGCCCTGGCAGCGCTGAGGAGGAAAAACTAGGGTAGCACAACTCTAGGCCAGACGTTGCCAAAAAGAACTAGGAGCTGAGCCAGGTCAGGAAGACGGGTATAGGGGGCGGTGCAGAAAGGGAGAGGACTCAGGGGCTGGGACCATAGTGATGCCCTCCAGGACGGGAACTGAGGCCCACTTGGCTGCTGGTCTCACCTGGAGGTGGGAGGATTAGGGGAGAGGGGGCAGGCTCAGTCCAGGGCTGAGGAGCAGAGGTCTGGTGACAGCCTAGGGCTCGGAGCTGCTGATACACCAGTAAAGAGTGAGGAGTCACTGCTCTGGAGGCCCTCAGTCTAGGCAGATAAACACACACACAAGTGACAATCTGAGTCCTGTGGTTGGGGACAAGCACCCGCAAGGCCTCCCAGAGGGCTTCCCAGGGAGTGAAAGGTGAAAAGCCAGCTGGTCTGAGGTGGGGGGAAGTCCCAGAGACACAGAAACCCCAGGCTGGGGGCCGCCACCAAGTAGCTCCTCTCCTGGAGGGCAAGTGGGAGTGAGAAGTGCCCAGAAATAAGGCTGAGCTCCCTTGGGTCTGAGTGGGCAGGGCTGGGCCTCCAGGGTCCCCAGGAAGCAGGCAGTGAGGACAATGAGGTCACAGGCTCTCGGTTTCCTTCACCTCCTCTGTCACTGCAGACCCCAGGCGGCACTTCCTTGCAGCTGCAAGGCTCCAGCCTCCTGGTGGGGAGAGCAGATGAGGAAGAGACTGAGGGAGGCATGGGAGGAGGGGGAGTAACATGTGCAGAGCGGGGAAACAAGAAAACAAAACCTGATTCTTCCCTGAGATGGGGTCACCTTCCCCCACCATAGCAACAGCCCCAGAGAGGGCAGTCGCAAGCTGGGATGGGCATCTGCTGTGCCAGGAGGAAACGTGGGGCTCTGTGAGTGGGGAGGGCAGAAGGACCACCCAGTGGACCACCCAGGGCTAGGTCATGGCTGGGAGAGGGTAAAGGCACAGAGCATCAAGTGATCGTTTTTGACAGAGTCCTGTGTGCCTGGATAGGGGCAGACATGCTCAGAGAGGCATATGGAGAGGGAATGACTTCTGTGGTGTGGAATCCAGGGCCACTGGCATCTGGCCTGAGAGCTAGAGTTGGGGACCCCACTGCCTTCTCCACCCAGCAGGGCCCAGGGTTCCGGGATCTTGGCAAGGCTGAGTTCATTGTGGTGCCTGGGCATGCATGTTTGTGTTTGTTCCAGAATTGGGGTGTGTTTCTGGGCCTGGAGGGGTGTGTCGGGACTGATTGAGGGCACTGCGACAGGGGCAGGAACAAAGGGAATCTGGATGAGAGGTTTCATCATCCTGGCGCTTAAGGATTGGCTAGAGGGGGCAAAAGAGAGCCAAGGGACATCTAATAATAGTGCCAAGGGGGTGACTGCAGTCAGGTCTAGCCCCAGCGGCCCTTTAGGGTTAGGGTCAGGGTTAGCCCAGGATCTTCTCGGCCCTGCTAGTCCATTGTCCTTCCTCTGGCAACACAACCTGGGCCCTGAGCCCTCCAAGAGGGGCAGGCTTTGCAGTTGCCTCGCTTCCCTCCACCACGCCTTGCATCCCGCCCATGGGAGTGGGTTCAAGAAGCAGCCACTGGAACAGGAGGGCCCGAGAGCTGACTGTGCAGGAGAGCTGGGGAGCGAGAGGGGTGGGTGCTCCCCAGAGCACATCCTCAGGCAGTGGGCTCCTCAAACCCCACTTCTGAGTGCAGCCCATGCTGCTGCCTTCCACCCCACCCCCAACACACACACCATCCTTCCATGGAAAACAGTAAACTGGCAAACACCGGCCCTCTGGGTAATGTTTTTGCACTATACAAAAACATGTCACACCTATTGTCTTCTGATCCTGGCTACATCCGATGAGGTCACTGGGCCAGTATACATTTTTAACAAGGCTCAGAGAAAGCTCTTGTTTATTAGCATTTTTGCATTGCGTCCCATGGTTAGTGCTGGAAGGGAAGGTCAGGGCATCCCATATATTCTGCTCAGTGTATAGACGGTGTGCTTGACCCTTAGGTACGTTCTGTCCTTTCAATCTCACACAGTCCTGCATGGTCCCTGTTCCTCCAGCAAAAGGAATGAGGCTCCCAGAGGCCCAGCCACATGCTCAGGCTCTGCAGTGTCGAAGGGGCCTCACGTCCTGTGTGTCCGCCTCCAGACGCAGCGCTCGTGCCCTGGCACCAGCAGAAGGGCCTTAGGTGCCCTGGTGGGAGGTCACCTGGGGACACAGGCCCCTGCTCCCCAGAGGGACAAGCTGTGCTCTGGCTTTTATGGGGCCCTATAGGAAATGTCACTTGAGCAGACAGAGGCCCGGGACAGGGCTCTGGGGAGCAAGGGGCTGGGGTGGAGATAGTGGAACCAGGTAGGTATCTTACTCAGGGCAAGTTGGGGTTCACATCTCAACCTGAGGGGTGGGTGCAGGGAGAGTGCTTGAGGGCACAGAGGCCCCAGGTGTAAAGGGTTGGAAAGAGAAGGGCAAGAGGGGGCAGGCCCTTCCTCTTCCAGCTCTTGCTTATGGTCAGGGGACAGGATAGTCACAGACTGGCCCCAGGGCCACAAAGAAGCAAGTAGGGACCCTGAGCAGATGCCTGAGCCATTCAGGGGGGCTCAGTACCTGCCAGGGAAGCAGGCCAGGTGTGAGGCAGGGCCCCAGGCCAGGAAAAATATGAAATAAGCTTCCAGTCTATTTGCATGTCCTAATTAACCATAAAATGAGCCCCAGGGGCAGAATTAAGCTGTCAGTTTCTCACTGTGTGCTTCTACTACTTCCCCTACTACCCACAACTCCCCTGGACAGCCAGCCAGTCAGCCCACCTGCACCTCCTCATCACTTAGGCCCCTCCCTCAGCCTCCTTAACATAGTCTCCATCCTGGTCCAGTCCCTGCAGGAGTCCACAAGGGGAGGGAGAAGGAAAAATGGGGGTGAATGAATGGGCCATAAGCTTTCATTAGCAAAGCCTAACATAGCAAGGAGGCATCACACCAGCCCTGTCAAGACCAGGGCAGATTTCCCCACCCAAGTCAGCCTTCCGTTTACCTCCAGGCCTGGATCCTGAGAGGACAGGTTTTGGCTTGGCTTTGGGGCAGAGGTGGCAGCCTGTGGGAAGCGTGAGGAGCACAGGGCTGGACCTGTTCCAATCTCAGCTCTGCCGCTGCGATCCTGGCCAGTTCCCCGTCTCCGAGCCTCTCCCTGTGAAACGAGTCACAGCAGCTACTTCCAGGGTGTGGTGGGGAGGAAATAACCTGAAGATGCTGGTGTGACACCTGTTAGTGATGTCACAGCGGATGGCACTCCTGGTTGGCTTGTTCCCCTCCAAGTTAAAAGGGGTGTTGGTTCCCTTGAATACTGGCTCACTTGTGGGTTCATGTTTCTTCTCTCTCCGCTCTGGGCCCTGACCAGGAACTGGGTCCTTTCCATTGCTGTTTTTGGTTTCTGTTGCAGTGCCTGGCATTGGGAGGTACTCACATGGTTTGATTGGTCTGAATCGCTGTGACTGGTCCACAGAACAGAGGAGTCCCAGGTGAATGGCTGAGAGGTGACTCGGTTTCCTGTAGTTGCGCCTGACTCAGATCTGGTGCCTTCTTGAGTCATTTGCTGGATGGCTTCTCCTCTCAGGATTCAGGGAACCAGTAAGTGCAATCTTTGCACTCACACACACCACCGCCACCACCACCAAAGGCAGTCCAGTCTGTGCGCCTTCCCCCAGGGCTGAAACACCTGAGTCCTGGGGAGACCCAGGAATAGGGGGCTGGGTTGGGGACAGCTGAATCAGGTAGGTCTCTTCCTCAGGCTGACAGGGCAGCTCCTCTAGGCAGGGCAAGCTGCCGTTGGCCAATGCCAGGGAGAGTGGAAGAGTCGGTCTCAAGGCCAGATGACCCTCTGCTTCCAATCCTGCTTCTTCCATTTGCTCAGAGGATGACAGTACCTTCTAGGGGCACTCCCAAGTTTGAAAGATGTGCATGCTGCCTAGCAAATAGGGGGCTCTCAAAGCCCCCCACCAATCTGGGCCTTTCCTCTTGTAGCTTCCGCCATCCAAAACTACACACCTACCATCTGATTGTGTGGGAATCTGGGAGTGACCCTACCCAGCCCTATGGAGCTGACTGTAAGCCACTCCCTCCTTCCTCCTGCTCATCTTCTCCCTGGGGGCCCAGGATGAACCAAGAGCCTTTCTTGTTTTTCTTCTCCAATTTGCTATTAATGTTCTGAGGGCAGGGAGGCTTCTTGCCTTTAATTGCAGCTGTCACTTCCCATAAGGCAGAGGGCAGATCAGGGAGGGAGAGAGGAAGGGGTGGGGGGGAGGGAGGGAGAGAGGAAGGGGTGGGGGGGAGGGAGGGTGTGCCCTCCCAGGCTGGCTGGGCCTTAACAGGGACCTGCACTGTCCTTTCCAAGCCAGCAGGCTCTCCGGGCCAGAGTAGGGGGGCTGGTGGCTCCAGGGGATGGCTGGGCGGCATTGCTCTTGGGCCATGTGCCACCACCACGGCTGCAGAAGCTGAGCTGCTGCCCAGGGCCCTCCCCTCCCCCAGGGTCGTTCTGGGTCAGGTGGGAAGAGGCCAGAGATGGAGCTAGGGATTTGGAAGTGTTGGTACCAGCTGGGCTCACATGGCCTCGCTGGAAAGTGTACATGCCCTGTGTTCCGGTGGGGGTGCAGGGCTTGAGACGGTGTTGCGGGGAACAGTGTGACTCTAGGGCCCCGCTGGTGTGTCCTAGAACAGGTGATACCTGCCTACTTGCTCACTTGCACAGGAGATAATGGGTGTGAAAAGGCTTCCCAGTGCCTCTAGGTGCTGCAAGTATTCCCTTTCCTGTGACTTGGAAAGACAAGGGCTTCCCCCAGTATTCCTTATGCCTCACTGCTTACCCAGACCTTTCGGATCCGGTGCCCCTGACATCTCAAGGCAGCAGGTGCAGGAGGGGTGGGCATTTGTCTCTGCTGCCCCCACCTCCAGGAGGCTCAGGGTTAATACCTGTGCTGGGAGCAGTGGTTTGCCAGGGAAGCAAACAGAAGGGGGACATGAGAGATGAAGTCTTTATTGGGGTCTTCTCTGAGGAACCTGAGGCCCTGGTGCCCTAGTCCCTATAGAATATTCAACTCGGGTCTTTGGGGGGCAGTGAGGAAGGTCAGGATTTTCTGGTCTCTTCGTCCTTTACCCCCTCCAGGCCCAGAATGAGCAACACACACACACACACACACACACACACACACACCCCACCTCCCCTACCAGCCAACCTCACTGCCTCTCCCGCAACAGGCCACCGGGCCTCCTCTCCTTTCTGGGGAAAAGGAACCTGCAACTGGGCTTAGGAACCTGGAGTTGGGCTTTTTGAAAGCCACGTCAGCCACTGCCTCCTCCCCAGGGCCCCGCAGGGTTCAGGGTTCAGTCCACTTTCTGCTTCGGGATTCAGACCCAAACAGCGGTGTTAATGTCAAAGCCGGAGGGCGCGGCTTCCAGGGCCTTGGGGCAGCCTGTGGAAGTGCCCTCCCCTCGCCTGGGCTCCCCTGTGCCCGGGAAAGGAAGATGCCCCAAACCCTTGGGATGGCCCCGCTTCTTGACCTTCTGCGAGCGTCCGGCTCGGGGCTCTGAGGCTGAGGGGGTCACCCAGCCTGGCTTCTCCTTCAGCAGCCGGTCGCGGTCAGGCCGTACACTCCGCAGGAATTTCCGGAAGATGTTGGCAGTCAGGGCGAACCTGCGGCCCAGCTCCCGGGGCTGGCCCCTCTCCCCCTGGGGTTCCCCCGCCTCCCTAGGCTCCCCCTTCTCCCCACCCTTCTCCAGTTCCGGCAAGTCCAGCCAGTTGCCCACCAGGTCTGCAAACACGTTGTCCCCCATCACCAGAGGCTGGCGATTCCGGCCCCGGGACATCAAGGTGGAGGTCCAGTCATCTGGCTCCACCAGCTCCGGCCTCTGCTCGGCACAGCCTTGGAGCTCATGAGGCTGGGTCCTGGGTCCGAGAGCTGGCTCCCCACCCCACACACTCCTGTCGGATGGGCACCTAGCGCTGCTCCCATGAGAAGCTTGGCTGGAGGGGGAAGAGCCAGCAGGCCTGGCAGAACCTTTGCCACCCTCCCACTGAGGGGGCTCCAGCTGTATCCAGGGGCTTGCAGGGCAGCCCCGGGCAGGAGCCCCCCCAGAGATGTCCAGCTGTTCCAGGGCTGTCTGCACCTGTAGGAGCTTCAGTTCCTGCAGCGCCCCCATCATGCAGTTCATCTGATCCTGCAGGCCGTCGCCCACCTCCTTCATGGACATCTGCGGAGAGAGAAGAGAGCCAACCAGTGAGCTGTGGGGGGTTTGGGGGAGAGCTGCCCCTCTTGGCCCTGAACCTGGACTCCCTCCCCCAACACACACCTCCAGTGGCATTCCAGCCGCCAGTGACCCTGTCTGTACAGCCTAGTCCAGAGCAGGCCAGAGCTGGGGAGGAGGACCTTTAACACCTGGGTGGCTGCATAACGGATAACATTCCAGCAACTCTGTGTGGCAGGTGCTGCTCTCCACACCATGGATGTATGATAGATGCCTGTGTACAAATGAACCTGTATTTAAGCTCCCTGACTACTCTGTGGGGCTCCCCCTTCTCCACGCCCCATTCTACAGATGGGGAAATGTAAGTAACTTGCTCAAGATTACACAGTAAGAGGAGAGCTGAGATCAGTGTGAGGCAGCGGGGAGGCCTCCCCACAAAGCTGTGGTGTGGACATAACTCCCTGTGTGTGTGCCACTGCCTCTGAGCCTCCAGATGACGATGATGACAAGGACAAAGACGCTTTGTGAGTATGAACTATGCTCCAAGCATCATTGCCCTTCATCTCTACATATCATTGTTCTCAGCTGAACAAATGAGTTATCCATGGTGGGTGAAGTAATGGCCTGAGGTCACAGTGCATAGGGCTGCACTCAGACACAGCACATCTCTGTCCACACGCCCTCGTCCTCACCACCCAGCACTCTCAAGGCGGTAGCGGTGGTGCTGGGCTTGAAGGCTGCCCATGCCTGTGCTCCGTGGGAGAAGAGGAGGAGCTCACTCCCTGTGAGAAGCGGTCGGCTGGGGTTTCCACACATCTGTGCACATCTGGCTGCCAGGGTGGAGGTCAGGAGGCCAGGAAGCTCCTGTTTGCGGAAACCCTCGCCCGGCTCTTCCTAGTCCTCAACACCTGTCCTCTCCCAGCTGCTCTGGCGCTTGCCTCTGGTGCCCTTCCTGCCTTCTTGGTCCACTGGGCCAAGAGTGGGGACCCAAGGGGCCAGTTCCCTAGCCCCTCTGTGGGTGTCTAAGGCCTGACCCCCAGGTGCCAGCTGGAAGGGGCTGAGAGGTGGACTTGGGTGAGGGCCGAGTGGGAGGCTGGGCAAGGGATGCTTGGTCTGATAACATTCATGAGGTTCCCGTCCCTGGGCCCAAGCTGCCTGGGTCCTGCCAGCTCTGCTCAGGTTACCAGCAGCAGCCTCCTGTGCGGGGGACCATCTGCTTCTTAAGCCCCCCAGGACCTGTGGGGATCATCTTACCTCCCAGCCTGGTCCTAACTCACACAGCTCAGCCCAGAGGGTGGAGGGTGGGAGGACAGCACAGAGGCCCTGCAGGGCTGCACGGGCAGCTGACCCTCTCGGGCTTCAGGGTCAACCCCACCCCTGCCAACCTGGCCCTGGCAGGGGCTCGGGGACAGGATCTCTAGAACCGGCCCCACTAAAGACAGTACAGGGGTGCCTGTTCTGGGGGCAAAGAGGCCTTTGCTCAGCCGGGAATCGCCACACTCAGCACCTCCCCCACGTGGCTGGGCCCTGACAGCCAACTGCTTGGGCCAGCCAGTGCCATCCGAGTGGCCTCCACAGCAGCAGGACAGTCTCTGGGGCGGCCGGCTTCCTGTGGCCCCTTGCTCTGACCTCTTTGGCTACCACCTCCCCAGCCCCTTCCTCAGCTGGGGAGACCTGGAGCAAAACAGAAGAGACGCAAAGCCCCCATCCTACGTCTCCATGGTCCCTTCCCAGATAATCGCTCCTCTGACTCCCGATTCCTGCCCCCTCCTGCCCCCACGCCACTTTCCCCGCACCTCGACCTCCAGCCTTGGGATGTTTCTGCCCTTCCCACTGCATGTTCCTGTCCTCAGATGTCTCACGTCTGCCTTCCCCTCTGAAATGCAGAAGCTTCCTCCAAGGCCTTGCGGCTGCCAGAGCTCCCGTCAGTCCTCTTCTGAGACACTTACAATGCCCTTCCCTGTGGCCCCGCTGCTCCTGTCCCCGCCGGCTCCTCTGTCACTCGGGCAACATTTATTGTGCATCTACTGATGGAGGGACTGCGTCTTGTTATGTCTGCCCAGAACCCCACTAGCACCCTGCACTTGCTCCATCATACCACACTGCCCAGCCTGTGTGGCTCGGGGATTAGAGCATCAGTCTCCGCACTGGAGAGTCTCGGGTTCCATTTCCTGTCCAGGGCATGTACCTGGGTTGCAGGTTCCACCCTGCCCCCAGTTGGGGGACTTGTGGGAGGCAACTAATCCATGTGTCTCACATTGACGTTTCTCTCTCTTAAAATCAATGGGAAAAGTATCCTCACTCCTTGGGTGAGTAAACAACAAAAAAAAATCTAAGTACCACTGAACACTCCAAATCATCCCCACCGAGACAGCACCTCACTGCACAGGGAGAAAGAGTCGGGACAGATCTCAGGGTTTCGTTTCCCCAAGAGGCCAGGAGTCTGAGCTTGCAGCCTCCTGCGAGGCTGAACACAGTCCAGGTCGGAGGCAGGGGAGGAATGAAACGACCCCATTCAATCTCTTCCAGTATGGAAAAATCCTTGAGAAATAATGCTGACATTTTGTGCGGTTTTCCAGGGAGAATGAACGTGTGGGTATGTGTGAATTCGGGGCTGACTGTAAAACAGGGGCCGCATTTAAGTCAACAGGAGCTGACAGGACAGCCATGTGAAAAACGGTACTCTTGTGTTGCTTGAGCTCTTGGGTTCTAGAGACAGATGGAACAGGGTTCAAATCCCATCTCCACCAGATACTAGCTGTGTGATCTGGGCAGGTTACTGAAATCCTGTTTTCGATTCCTCCCTTCTTTAAAATGGGAATAAGACTTCTTGAGTCGTGGGCACATCTTTGGAGGGAATCAGGTGAGGCAGTGCATGATTATAAGTGGCCTGAAGGTGTATTGGGACCGTCATCTTAATGTAAGGCTTCCTGAGAACTTCCAGAACATTCTTCCTCAGTGGACCTGAATGCACAGTAATGACTGGGTTCCATTCATCCACCTGGTCTGATCAAGGAGAAGCATCTCTAGTCCTGCCCGACCAGTGCCCCACACGGGACAAGGAGGGGAAGGGGGGGAGCCTTGGCGTCCGCCTGCCCATCGTCAGGCAGGCTCGGCCAGCCAGCCAGGAGCACTGACATTGAAGGGGGAGAACGGAAGAAGGAAGCCGAGCGTGGGAAACGGAGGCAGGAGCAGCGGCTGGGTCTTGACTGAGAGGCAGCTGCCTTTCCCACCCCGAGGGGATAATGTCACCCCCAGAGAGAGAGCCAGGGGCAAGCTGCTGTCTGGTCCAGAGCGTGGGACCTTCTCGATCCTGGGCTTTCTCTGGCCTCAGAACCAGAAGAGGGAGAAGAGAGCAGGGTGGGGTAGGAGGGAAGAGAGGGCCACATCAGAGAAGACCCCGAGCTGGAAATCATCAGCGCGGAATCCCTGTCTCCAGGCGGGAGGGTGCGCGGTTCCTCTCTGGCCTCCCAGGGCCTTAGGCCCTTCCTTGGGTCGGGGACCAAATCACACCCCACTTGGTCTGGGTGGGAATGGAGCTAACAGCCGCCTCCGTCTTCTCTACTGCGAACATCTCTCTCCTGTCCCAGCGACGGTGTGGGAATCCTTCCTGAGAAGGCCACACGGGGTCCCCCCATGCTCCCAGCACCCATCCACTGCCCACTGCCCACCGCCCACCCTCACCCCTCCTGAGCCTCCATGTGTTTCCTTCTGAAATTTGTCTTCATGTCCAACTTTAGCCTCTCTCACTACGGCTGAAACCAGCCTGGGCTCCCTCCCACATTAGAGTCGGACGCCCAGGCACGCTCCTGGGGTCTGTGCAGAGCCACTTGCTGTGGTCTGAGGCCTGGCCTGGGTCAGGCTGACACTCGGCCACGTGACTCTGGGCAGATGCACCACCCTGTGTGCTTCAGGTTCTGAGTCTGTAAAGTGATAACTCTTCCCACGTGGGCAGTGGCACTCACCCTCCCTTTTCCACGGCCAGATCTGACCCCGTGGTGACCTGGGAGGCTGGCAGGGGTGGCAGGAATCCTCCCCACTCGATGGACTCCTAGCTTGGAGGTTCGGTTTCTCCCTCAGTGTTTCCCGAACATTCTTCCCGAGGCTCCCCTCACGATTTTCACCACATGCGCATATGGCCTAGGCTCTCACTAGTATTTAATACCTTATAGCTACTGCTTGTGGAAGTGTTTTATATAGGAACCTAGATGAAATGCATGCCACCTGCCGGGAGCAGATGGCCACTCTAAAACTGGTGTTTCGCCTGACCATCACCTAAGTCTGCCTGAGCGCCTCCAGTGGAGACACCCATCTACTGCATGAGGTTCCTGCGTATTCGTGGGAGGACTGGATCGGACCTGAGCCCCGGAGCCTGGCCCTTACTCAAGGCGCAGGGATTCCCATGTCATTCTCGCCCTGACTTCTCAGCCTCATAGGATTGTTGTGAAAAGAAACCAGGTTGGCGAGTGGACATGCCAAGTCCCATCGTACAGAGAGAAGAACATGAAGTCTGGGAGGGACTCCAAGAGCCAGGGAAGGCGCCTCTCCACTAACTCCTCAGAGGAGGAAGGGACTGGCTGCCCTGGGCGGGAGGGAACACTGCTGCTAGGAAGCCAGACCCCAGCCTCCTGGACCTCTAGGCCTGAGCCCTTGAGGGGGGCACATGGGGTCAGCTGTCCATGGCCAGCACCCTTGCCGGGCACTCACTGGGCCTGCCGTGGTGTGGGAGGAGCGGCGGTGGGAAAGGGTGGCACCAGCATCCTCGGCAGCCCTCCCGCCCTCTCCTAGCCCCTGACCGGTCCCACAGCTGTGCCTCCAGCAGCCGTCTCTCGCCCTCTCTCAGCTCAGCTGGATCCTTTGACACCAGCTCCAGCTCAGTCGTGGGCCTGGCAGTGTGCCCTGCCTATCCCCCCTCCTCCCCATCACTCTCAGGGTCCCCACACAATGCTTTTCAGCCTCTCTGGAAGCTACAAGGAGGTTCAGGGCCGGAAATGGGAAAAGCCCCTCTTTTGCCAAGCAGCCTATTCTCCAGCCCAGTGAATGGGGACCTTCACAGCCCCTGCCCTTGGCTGGAGCGCTCAACAGGAAAGTAGAGTAGAAACTTTGCCAAGAACCAGAGGAGAGGGAGGGCGGGAAAGAAAGGAGGAAGTCTGAGATGGATGAGCCCACTCTCCCATCCGGACCATCTCCTTGGGGCTGTGTGCTCCGGCAAGAAGCAGACAGACAGAGGTGCCCAATCTCGCCCCTTCGCTGGCCTCTCTGCCTCACCAAGCCCTTCTCCCTGACAGTTTTGGCTCCTGTCCCCGGCAGTCGGTCAATCAAGTTCCTTGGGCATCCAAGTTCCCTTCCTCTTCTCCTTCCTAGTTCAGGCTAATAGCCTTCTAGCCCATCCTCTGCCTCAGTTTCTTTTCTAAAAAAATATTTTTATTGATTTCAGAGAGGAAGGGAGAAAGAGAAACAGAAATGATGAGAATCATTGATGGGCTGCCTCCTGCACAACCCCTCCCTGGGGATCGAGCCCACAACCCAGGCATGTGCCCTGACCAGGAATCAAACCGTGACCTCCAGGTTCATAGGTCCACACTCAACCGCTGAGCCACATGGGCCGAGCTCGTCCAAACTCCTCTTTGCCCCGGCTCTGCCCATCAAGGGAACTGCAGTGTGAGGTCCTCTGCAAAAGCGTTGACCTGCCTCGGGCAATGTGCTCTTCTGCACCAAGAGCTGAAGGCTGATCCTGGCGTGTCTCCTCTGTCACCACCGTTTCTCCTCCTTCCTTTGCCTTTAGCCCTGGTCCTCCTCCAGATGCCAGAACCCCCTGAACTGTGGCCACTACCGGCCTACCTTCTAGCAACACCACGTTGTCCTAGGATGGCCTTCTCCAGCCTGAGAGAAGTCCCTCTCCTGGTTCCCCAGACTTCAGCTGGGGTAAGCCTTCCAAGAGCTGGCCTCCATCAACCGCCTCCTCCAGGAAGTCCTCTCAGCCTGGCTGTACTTCACAAGCCCCCATCCCTCAGTCTGTATGCACTTTCTTTGCTCTCTACTGACCTGAACTCATGAGGAACACCCTGTGAGCATCTTACATCTGCTTCCTCCGAGTGCCGTGTCTACCCCTTTGTTAGGAGCCCTCAGAGAGCGGAGTGTAAGGAACAGCTGGTCCCAAGGCCTTGTGCTCTAGGCAGGGCCCCTGCTTGGCGGCTGGAGCCAGGAGAGATGTGTTCCCTGCTGAGTAGCTGCAGCCCCCAAGCCCCTTGTCCTAATGAGGAAGTGTGTCAGCTGCTGCTACTTCGCTGCCACATTTCATCCCTGAAACCCGATCCCGAGTCCCATCTAGGCAGGGCCCAGGGTCCAGTTCTCTAGACATTAACCAAATGGAGCCAGGATCCCCAAACCCTCAGCCTCCCCCGCCCCCACCCAGAGCTCACTCATTATAGAGCAAATATTCTGCGTCAAGAAACTGGGAAGTTCTGCCACTTTGGTTTTCAGGAACAGACTCTTCTTGTCTAGCTTTCCTGGGCCGGGAGGCAGGAGGAGAGCAAGAAGGTCCCGGACAGAGGCCGCTTCACAGCCCCTGACTGTTCCCCTTTCCAGCAGGTTGAACCCACAGTGTCTGCGGGAGCAATGCTGCTGGAAAGGAATTTTGTGGAATAAATGTCGAACTTGACTGATATTCCACAAGTGCCATGCCTGGGCACGCACTGCAAAGCCAGTCCTCCTGGGTGGCAGGGATGATTCTGGCTGGGAGGAACACACACATGCACACGCACACGCACACACCCTCAAACTCATGACAAACTTCATGCTTTTCCCACCCTACTGCAGGCCTGGGGGGATCAATAAGCCAACACCTATTCCAACCAAGCTGCATTGAATTCACCCCCATAATCCTTACAAGAGCCAGAGGGCTGAGCCAGGGCCCACTCGGCTCTGCTTTCTCCTTCGCTCCCACTGGGGAAACTGAGGCACAGATTTGGCTCAGCAACCTAAGCACGGGGCTGAGGTGTCAGGGAGTGAAGGAAATGCTAACAGCTCTGCCTGTCACTCTGCTGTCTCCTTTCAGGGGCGGGCTGGCACAGGGGCGGGGTTGGAGTCCCATGGGGGTGGGGGGGAGGGTGCATAGCTCTCCCATCTGAGTGTCATTCTGGGCCTCAGGCCAGGCATTTGGCTTCCTCTCCAAGAGAGTCAAAGGCTGAAGCTGCTCAGACAAAGGGCCAAATGAAAGCTAATGGGGAGCAGAGGACTTCAGCCTCTCCCCTTCCTCTTCCTGGGGACCAGGGGCTCCGGCCCTTGGCAGAAGACCGTGCAAACCAGGACCTGGAGCTGAGCTCGGTGCAGATGCCTTTGCCATTCCTATTCTCCTGGCACCCACAGGCTCTGTCTTCCTCCCCTCACTGCCTCCCACCTAGGGTGCAGTAAAAAATGCAAATTGGTAGGATTTTAAAATTCCAGCCCATGCCAGGAACACCCACAAACCCGCTATTAAGGCAGATCCTGAGGTGGGTGGTGTGGTCCCAGATTCCAAGCAAAAAAAAAAAAAAAAAAAAGGTTCTGCTAGATTCTTTTCTCAGCATGGGCCTTGGCCTTCAGACAGTATCTGTGATGGTCCTGACCTTCCTCTCTGGTGCTGGACAAATGCATGGGAAAGGTCAGAGCTGTGTACGTGTGGGCTGGGCCAGCCATCCCCAACTGTCTTGGGAAGCATGTGAAACTAGTCTGGGAGGCGACAGGATGGAGACTCTTCTGTGGCTCACGGAATTCGCTGGATAACTTTCCCTTCTGACTGTAGCACAAGGACTTCAGGAGGAAGTAGCAGAGGAGCCCCCGGCCATGAGAAGGCAGGCTCGGGAGCAGGCGGACAGGGAGCCTGACCATCACTGAAAACACCTGCCCTCCGCGCCCCTCTCCCCAGAGCTGGCCCTGCCAGGCTGCCAGGCTCCCTCCGCAGCGGGAAGAGTGAGGGGTTTGCAGGCAGGAGAGGAGAGGGTGCCAGGGATGGCAAGCCCAGGGCTGGCACTGCCTGGATCCAGGTCTGCTGTTGTGAGCCTGGGTGCCCTCGGCTCTGGAAAGTTAAGAGGAGGAGGAGAGAAAAGGTGAGGCTGAGAAGTCGTGGACTCCCAGAGAAACACACTAAACGGGCAAAAAGAGGCAGAGGCGAGGACGCAAGAGAGCCTGGCGGACAGTCCCTGTGAATTCTGGCCTTTGAAGGAACATGGTGGCAGGTGGGGGGAGGTATCTTAAGTCAGTGAGAATCAACCGGAGTTGGAGCAGGCGCCCCTCCCTCACATGGGTACCCCCCACACACACACACACCACACTGAGCTACTTCTCCCGGACCCAGCACCCCCACCCCCGCACGCCTCCGCCGCACCCCCCAAGCCCAGACCTGACATCTGGCTGGGCCTCCGCAGCTCCCGCTCGCGATCTGCCAGGCGGTTCCCTCCGCCCGGCAGGGCCTCCCCCGCCGTTCCAGCTGCCAGCCCCCTCCTTGCTGGCAGGCAAGCCCGGGCAGACAGCCGGCCCGCGGGCCCCCGCAGCCACGGCAGCTCTGCCAAGCCCGGCAGAGTTGGGGGCCCCAGGCAGTGCCAGCTCCCCTCGAGCGACCAGTCCTCCGCTGACCTTCTGCCCCGGGCAGGGATCCGGCCCGCGCGCCCACCCCAAATCGCCCAGAGCCACCCCAGAAGCCGGCATCCCGCGTCCCTCTCTCTTTTTTCTTTTCCTGTGTCTATGAGGGTTTTTTTTTTTTTTCTTAATCCCTACACCTTTTTCACCAGCCCCTCCACCGCGGCCCGCTCCTTCGTGGGGGCGTCTAGGTCTCAGTCCGCCGCGTGCGCGCGTCTCGGTGTGCGCCCTCGGTGCGCGCCCTCTTTCCTGCCCAGGGTCCCCTGGAACCTTTCGGTCTGGGTTGGGTTAGCTCGGTCTCTGTCACTTGTTCCTGGGGCCTCCTCACTGTCACACAATCTTTGCTTCAAGTTTCCTCGTGGCCCTTTCCCCTCGGGACAGGTCCTGCCCTCTGCCTGCCAGTGCGCGTCCCCTCCCCCCTCTCCTCCTCGGCCTTCCTCCTCCCGCGCGCGTCCGGGCTCCCGGGGTCCGGCGAGGCCAGGTACCTACCCATCCGGGGCGCACCCCGCCCTGGCGCCCGCTCCTCTCTTACCAGCTCCTGTTTGAGGCGGCGCAGATAGCAGTCCATTTCTCCGCTCTTCTTCCTCATGCGCCCATTTGCCGGGCTGTCCCAGCCCCACTGAAACCGCGCGCCCCGCAGGCTCCCAGCCCCGAGATCCGCGCCTCTCGCAGCTCTGAGCGGAGCTTGCGGGACTCGGAGCGGCTGGCCCGGCTGCTGGCTGCGCGCGGCCCGTGCCGGGGCGGAGGGAGGAGCGGGCCAGCCTATCAGCGTTCAGAGGGGGTGCCCTCGGCCAATCAGAAGAGCGCACGGGGGAGGGGGCGCGCGGGCTGGGCGCCCGCTGGCGGACCGTGACGCCGCGGGGGTTTGCGCTCCGCCGGGGCCGCGGCTCCTTGCCCCTCCTTGGGGGCTGGCGGGGGACGCCTGGTCCTGGCCAGCACTTCGCGGGGCACAGGGACGCCAGGCTGCATCGACGCCCGCCTGCAAGGCACGTGAGCCCTGTTTGATCACAGCGAGAGCCCCGTCCTACGGGGGGGGGGGGGAGGTGTCTCAAAAAGAGGCTGCGTGAGTCCTTAGTGTCAACCCCCTTCGCCCAACTCCGACCCTCCGACCCTCCGCCCTCCGCCGCTCAGCAGCTCTTTGTTTGTTTGTTTGTTTGTTTGTTTCCCCCGAGGTGGACTCTGCAAGCGCGGCTCCCCCCACCTCCTAGTGGAGCGTCCTCCCAGCCCACCCCTTGCGGTTCTCTTCACTTATTTAACACATCGAAGGCTCGCCGCCCTCCCCTCCAGGTTGTTGGTCCTGCGAAGCTGAATGGGACAAGCCCGATCCTTGCTCCCTAGAACGTACATGGGGCGGGGACAGGAGAAGGATGAGACAAACACGTACGAAAACGCGGTGGTGTTTCTTTACGAAAAACAGAAAACGGAGGGACGCATGAGGCTGCTCCCAGGAGCTGGCGGAGAGTGGAGGAGCAGGCCTTTCCCGTGCCCGGTGCCCAGGTGGCCCCCGTCTCCCTAACGCGGGAAGCGCCCTGTACGGTCGGGGAAGGGAGAGGGACCCAGAGGTGCTCCGATCCCATTCAACAGGCACCGCCGCGGCGCCCGATGTGTGCGAGCTCCGGCCGAGCCCTGGGCCGAGGAGTCTCGGCCGATGAGCCCGAGAGGGGCCGCCGACCCGCCCGCCGCTCCTCCGGGCGGAGCTCGGACCCACCCCGCCGGCCTCCGTGCGCCCAGGCACTGCGCCACCCGGCCTGGCCCGCCGGGGGGCGGTGTGGCCCGGCTGGAGAGTAATGAGGGCAATTAGCGGCGTGCTGTTTCCAGGTAATTAACGGGGAAGGAGTGCCTCAGGCAGCATTTAGGGCCTCTAAGCCAGACAGAACCCTGAAGACCCCACACCAGGCGAGAAGAGGGAGTGCGGGCGCGTCATTCCCCTCCGTGTCAGCAAAGGGCGCTTCTGCTTGTCCTGGAAGACGAGAGGGAGGGAAGGAGGATGCCAATGGACATCTCTGGGCGTGAAAACTTTGCAGAGCCCCTTCTCCCAGGTCCTCAGTTAGAGTGACGTGCCCACGTGTTTCGGCCTCGCGCTGAGAGCCGCGTGGGGAGAAGCTGGGGCGGTAGCCGAGGGATGGAGGGAGGAGAGGAGGACGCGGGTCTGCGCTTCCGTGACTGCTCATCAAGCCCAGGTGCCCCCCCCTCCCTTCGAGGTCGCTGTTCAGGATCCCGCATGGGTCAGAAAAACCGACACGCGCGGGATTATGCTCCGGCATGTCCCAGGCCAGCTGGCCTGAAATTGCACTTATCTGCTCCCTGAAGGCCGCCCAGCGGGCCCTCCCCACCCTGTGGCTTCGTTGCAGCTGTGAGCTGAGATCCTAAGGGCTCCTTCCCCGGGGAGGGGGCGGGGCGGAGAGTGTCCAGAGGGGAGCCGCCCCAAGGCCCGAGCTGCTGTCCTCAGCCCCTGGACCAGTCCTGGAGGTGAAGCCTATGGTGTGGGGTAGAAAGAGGGGCCTGGACATCAGCATGGAGCCCACAGCGGAAGGAAGGCTTACAGGAAAGAAGGTCCCAGAGGAGGTACCCCAACCCAGAGGGCAGAGCTTCCTCACTGTGACACCGAGCACACCTGTGGTCTGTGGTTGCCATAGTTTTCAGAGTCAAGTTGAAGCTTGGGTCTGGGGAGGATGGGGGGTGGCTGCTGTCACAGCTTCCAGCACTGAGGCCCGGCTCATGGCAGAACCTGGGACTGGGTGGGCAGGTCCTCCAGACTCTTGGCAACACGGGATGATGTTGTGCAAATCTTTCCTTCTACTGGCCTCGGTTTCCCTGGCTTACGGTTTAAACCTCTGTGAGTCTAACCCTTTTATACTCCTCAGAAAACTCTACTCCCAGAGTGATCCCTGTGATCCCAGGGCGAGAGGAGCCCGTCTTAGAGATAAAGTCTATGTCATCAGCAAAGCCAGGCCGCATGCCATCCCTCCACTGTTCAGCAGATGACTGTAGTGTCAGCGCTGGGCTCACAGGAGGTCCCGGAGAAGTCCCAGGTGCTATTTCTGTGTGGCTCCCAGGGGGCTTGGGAGGACAATTACTGTCAAACTCTGAAGTCCTTCCGTGATGCTGGGCCATTGTGACTTTCTTGCTCCCTGTCCCCCGAGGAGGCCAAGGTCACACCCAAGGCGCCCCCCCCCCCTTGTTCCTGAAGAGGTCATCTGGGTAGAGCAGGAGGCAGGAGTAGGAAAAAGGGCTGCCTTCCCCTTTTTTCTTTTTCTAAAAGGGTTTAAGTGGTAGAGAATAAAGCCTGTTGCCATGGTTATATAAACATGGATAAATATTTCTAGGCTGAGGATGGGGGGGGGGGTTGGGAATGGACAAGATTCATTTTTGCAGAAGAGGAATCAATGGTCAACCTCCTCCCTTCTGCCCCCCCAAAGTCAACCTCGAAGGAGGACGAGATTATCTCACTTGGAAATGAGGACTAAATCAGAGATTTTGAGATTGGTTTTGAACACACTTTCTCACAGCCACCCTGAGCTGGGCTGGCACCCTCCGCAGGCATCTCAGCATTTACCCCCTACTGGTGGAGGTAAGTGTGAGAGGGTGCTTTTCCTCAGGGAAATGGTACAGCCCCTGGAAATGCCATCTGTGGATGTCAGACTCTTGGGATTTATCCAGCCTAGTGAGGGAGGGTGGCCCCTCTGTCCCACTGCCAGAGCTGGAGGGTCCTGGCACTGATGACTAAGCTCAAAGGGAGAGGCAGAACCAGCTGTGTCCCAGCAGAGCTCAGATCCTAAACTAAACAATGGAAACACTGCATTCTCCTGGCCCGGATCCACACCCCCCACCTGGAGCACCCGCCCCCCAAGTCCTAGCTAGCTCCTGAAGGCCCACCCCTGGGTGAGGTGATGTCCATCTCATCACCATTGGCAACAGGAGAGCTGGGGGGCTCATCCTGATGTGAGGAAAGAAACACGTGGCCACACCAGGTCTGGAAACATCATCACCACATCACCCTCCCCGCGGGTGGGGTCTATGTCCCCATGGCCCTCACACCTCCACCCCCTGTGGCTGCCAACAGCCATCACCCGACCCCCCTGGCGGCTCCCCCAGGCCTCCTGAGCACCAACAGGAAAGGCTGACCCTAGAGATAAACACGTGTTGTTGGCAAGAGTTCAGATGTCACTGCGAACTGATCTCTCCAGGCGAGCAGGCCCAGAGGAGCTGAGCAGAGACTGCGTGTCTGAGTGCACACACACTGGGGTGCTGGGGGGAGGGTGGTCTGGATGGAGGCCCAGCTCTTCTCTGAAGAATCTAACTCCCACCTTTTACGGCATCGTCCTCTGTCCGCCTTACAGAGGGGCTGGGCTTCTTGCCTCTTCCAATCCCAGCTCCAGGGAGACAGCAGAGCGGGGAAGTGGCCTCTCTGTTGGGAGGCCTCCGGGTTCCCAAAGGAAGATGCTCTTTGGGTTTTAATTGAAGACTCTTTGGACTTGGTAGAGGAATCAAAGACTACTCGTTCACAGCTCCTTAGCTTCCGGGGTCTTCCAGCGTAGAGTGTCATTCTCCCCACATACAGAGAGAGCTGCTGCGGCCCAAAGACTGGTCTGTGTGGTGATGCAGTGAAGTCTCCCTGTTTCCAAGGTAACCCCTTCGCGGTACCCTAGTCTGCAGAAGCAGGATTGCGGAGATGACTCCCCCTCCACAGCACCGCCATGGCTTTTGCACATGGTTCTAACCTGGACATCGCTCCCACGGCCTTAGCTTCTTTACAAGGCACCCGGCGGCAAGACGAGGCTGTTAGTTATGCAGGAGCTAATTCTTTCTTTTTGGAGGAGGAGAGAAGAAAGGGATTGGAGGAAGAAATAGAAGTACAGCACATCTCTACTAATCGCCGTCGATGGGCTCTGAGACTTTAGCGAAACGACTTGTAAGGAAACCATTTTCACCGTAAGCTAATTCATACAAACACGAGTTAAGTTCCTAATGGCATCTCATAAAGGGACATTGAATGAAATGCCCTTATTCGAGGACCTGCTCTATATACTTCGAGAAAACTCCGTGTATGAATGGGCTAACTCATCTCAATAACTCCGAGGGAATTTTAAGTGCAAAAATAGGCTAGTTCAAATAATACACAGAGCCCTACTTGGAGTTAGTTGCAGCTATGGGCCTGGTGCTTATAGTACCTAAGCCATGGTTTATTGCTATTTGGGAAGCAAATATTTCCATTTTTTAAACATTTGCTGGAAAAAACAACTATTTTTTTTTTTCAACTGCAAAACACCTGAAGAATGCCAGGGCACAGCTAAAGGAAATACTTAGGAGATTTGTGCAAACGCGAGCTGGTGTACTGCACCGACCAGGAAAGGGACCCGTGTGGCA
>PVJC01020289.1:0-29330 GCA_004026665.1 Murina feae
ACTGTTCCTTTAAGGCGGCCTTCTAACTACTAACGAAGCCTCCGCTGCTTCACCTCGCAGCGTCTATAATGAAACAATTGTTACTTTTACTGGTTAGGCCGGAGCTGCTCTTTCCTTCAGCTCCGGAGGATTCTATGATTGTTACAATGTTTCAAAAAGCTGTGTTTTGCTAGAGGCAGTTTAATCGGAGCTGAGCTGAGCGGGCGCAGCTTCACTTTCCCTCCTGCCGCAATGGAAAGGGCTGTTTACTCAGGTCCGTGAGTGGCGGCCGCCATGTTGGCTGGGCTAATTTGCATACTGCCGCTCTGATTGGCTGGTGGGCGTGGCTTACCCTGTCTCGGAGAAACGGTTAATTTTAATATTTCGCTTTTATTAGTTTAGATTGTTAAAATACAGGGTTCTCCATGCTGTATAACTCTCTCTCAGTCAGCAAGTTTCCTGGGACTTCAACGCAAATACATTGCTTTCCATTCAACATGTAGTTCCAAAGCTCAAATTAATCTTTCACACGCTGCTATTTCTATCTGGTGAGGTGAATGAAGAGGCAGTGAAAACTTGAAATTTGTTCTGGTAGAAATGTGAGTTTTTTTCTTCAGCGGTTCTTTTTAACATAGTTCTGATAGGCACACATTCAAATGTTTTTTATTGCCCTAAAATCTCCCCAAATCCCAAACCTGAGAACAAATGGTATTGTGGGGACAAGTATTTATTGTTCATAAACAAGTCTTACAATCAAGCTATTATCTGTGTGGGCTTTTCCCAGGAAACAATGGATGTTGTAACAAATAGAACATGTAAAGAAATTGATTGCTGTTTAATATTGCTAGTGGGAGAGAAGGAGACTCGTCTCCTGAACCTATCTCAATGAGGAAGTGAGTTATGGTTGGTTATTACCACTGTTTCAAGTTCTGCTCCAGAGTATGCAATACAGTGATCAGAATATTTCTTGCTTTAAAGTGCCCTGTTTGACCTTCAAATGAAGTTGTAGGTTGCAGCAGTCCTCTCCGTGTCTTCCTCCCAAGACCAGGGGCCCATGCCAGCTCAGAGTTGGGGCTGGAGGAGGCCCTAGGTTGCTTGGCATTTCCCTCTTCAGTGGAAGGCTGAAATGCAATGCAAGCTGTGTCATAAGTGATATATTTTTAAGCATTTCCCCCGGGGAAGGAATAAAGTGAAGAACAGAATAATCCTCTGGCTGGTTTCAACCTCCTGGTGTGCTGAAACATCTATCTTATTGCTAATTTAAAAGAGAAAATAGAGGCATAAGGGAGATAGATAAATGGTGATGGGAGAAGACTTGGGTTGGTGAACACATAATGCAATATACAGATGATGTAGAATTGTACACCTGAAACCTATATAATTTTATTAATGTCACCCCAATAAATTCAATTAAAAAATAGAGAGTAGGCCTTGTCCTAAGAAGAGGTTATTTCCGATTTTGACAAGTCTGCCAAACAATGTTGTTTTTAAATTCCCTTGTGCAAAATTTCACTAAGCAAGTGTTAATAACTTTGTCCCCCTCTGTAATACTGGCAAAAAAAAATTTTCTTGATTTTGTTAATCAAATCTACAAATCAAGAAACATTTGACTGGAGACTCAGAAGAGCACTTTTATTAATGTTTTATGATACTTATTTAAAAGAACATGAAGGAACCTGAGAGATTTCACGTCAGGATGGAATTGAAATGCATTATTGCTTACCAATGAGAGTGTATAGGAGCTTTTTAATAAATTGGACTCTCGTACCCTGCTATAGAAGGGATTTTATATTATGGATGTGTGTTATTAGCAAACTTTATGGTGCTAAGTATATTGCATTTATATGTCCAGTGGGGCCTGATCTAGCTTTTGCAAATTGTGCTTAATTAAACATGAGTCTCATCGAACATGCTCCCTCTGGAGGGAGGAAGAGAATGTGGTCACATGACCCAGTGCTGGGGGTATGGTAAGGGTTAGGTATAACTATTTGTTTACATTTCATTTTGAGCAAAGAAGCCCTAACTTGGTGCTTTTATTTCATACTAGACAGTTCTTGTTGCCTTAAAAAATGAAACAAAACAAAATTCAAAGTGGTCTTCAACCCCAGCTGCTAGGATACATCCCATAGACATTTGGAAAACGTTGCAAATGCACATGATGAGAAAAGTTAGATGGCAGAGTAAATGTAAAGTGAAAACGGAAAACACAGTCCCATTCCCATTCAGGTCCTAACCCTAAGGTTGCCATGAGGAGGAAAACTGGTTCTGCAAGGAATGTTAGGCCATTAAACCAAACAAAACCTGGTCCTGCAGTGGGGCAGGGGGCTTTGTTTTGAGCCCTGAACCTGGGCACACCTGGGAGAAGGGTAGAAGAAATCAATTCTCCCTTCAGGGTCTTGAGGGGAGGGAGTATATTTGCAAATCAATGAACTTGAGGGGCAGTTATAAAGCAGGGTGCTTGCGAGTTCTGGAACTCTGGATTTGGGATTTAGGACAGACCCCAGAGACCACGCGTTATTAAAACTGATTTCTCCACCTCTTCAAAGTGTTGCAGAAAGACCAAAAAACCAAGCGATGCTTTGAAGAGGTGGAGAAATCACAGCTTTAATACACGCGCGGACTCAGGCATTAATCCAAATCAGAGTGGGGGTAGCACTCAAGAATCTTGCTTTATAAGTGCCCCTCGAGCTCATTGATTTGCAAATATACTCCCTCCTCCCAAGGCCCTGAAGGGAGAATTCTTTTTATCTACCCTCCCCCCAGATACAGGGCTCAAAAACAAGGCTCCCCCAACTTACCTGCCAGGGGACAGGGCTTTGTTTGGTTTGATGGCCTAACATTCCCGGCAGAACCAGCCTTCCTCCTCAAAAGCATCACTTAGTTTTTGGTCTTTCTGCAACAGCCACTTTTGAAAATTTCTTGGTGTATTGATCGGATTTCTGTATTTAGACACGTACTTTAGTTCTGTAGTGGAGTCTCCTTGTAAACTTTATCCATTTATTCATCTACTTATTATCTATCACAGTTCAACATAATGACAGGAGTTTTAGGGATAAATGGGCATGTTTAGGAGATTTAGGAATAAAGAGGATACACGAGGAAGGCAGGCATAGGTGAGGGCTTGGAGCTATCAAAAGATATACATTCACAGAGGAAAAAAGGGATGCTACAAGTTGAAGGGTGAGGAAGACCTACTTCACAGAAGATAGGGAAAAGCCACAGGGTATGGGGAGAAAAAGGAAGCAAACATTCACAGAAGATAGAGAAATGCCAACAAATGGGAGAAAGAAGAAAACAGATTTTCACAGGAGATAGAGAATCCTACCATTGAAAGGGGAGAGGAGGAGGGGGTGGGGTTTGCACTTTGAAGCTGATATTCTGCAAAAGAGTGACCAATTAGAAGGCAGTATGAAAAAACAAAGAACTATAACCTTTATAAACTTTAGAAAAAAGGAGCATAGTGGGTTACCCTCTTGGGCCCCCCCTCCCCACATGGGAGTCTGTATTTGCTTCCAATAAATTTCTACCCTTTTCATCTACCACCTCTTGTCCATGGCCTCATTCTTAGAATCCCTCTGGACCTGGGAAAGAAATCACCCTTGCATCTGAAAGAAATCACACTTGCATCCTGCTCAGGAAAACACCACTTGTGAAACTGACAAAGGAAGTAATACATATGGAAGTGCTTCATAAATAGAAGTGCAATGTAATGTTAATTATTATTATTTTGGGGTAGAGTATAGGCGTTAAAGCTTAATGCCTTTATAAATCTCCTAAAAATCCCTTGCAAAGTTGTTTCTAGGAAAAGCACCCACCTGTGTAAATTCTTCAGTTTTTTTTAAACTCTTCTATTGTTTTAGGCTTCATTCAAGGAAAAATTATTAGCTGTTGAGAGATTTTAAGCAAGAAAGTAATAAAATTAGACTGATGCATTTGAAAAGTCATTCAGATTACAGTGTGAATACAATAGGTGGTAATGGGAGTGGTGGCAGAAGGAGTGAGGAGGTCGTGTAGGTGGCTGGTGAGTGATCACCCAAGGGATAATGGCATTTTTGAATTTAGCAGCAAAGATGAATGGAAGTGTCAGCGTTGCGAAGGTTTGACAAAGTGGAGTTAACCAGATAAGGAAGTGCTTGTTATTGGTGGTGTTGGTGGCCAAATTGGAACTTGGTTCTTGAGTTGGACAAAGAAAAAATTCAGAACCAAGAACTCCAATATAAGAGGAAATTTGTTGGAAAGTTACAGAGGTGGCAGAAGTGAGCCAGCGGGGCTGCAGGGGCTCTGTATGGTCCGCAGCTGCTGCATTTGGGCTGGTACCTCCACCACTCGCTCTCTGGGTTCTCAGTCTTCAGACCTGAACTGAAATGACACCACTGATTCATCCGAGCTCCCAGTTTGCTAACTACAGATCTTGGGACTTCTCAGCTTCCACATCATATGACCCTATTCCTTGAAATGAGTCTCTCTGTATATAGATATACTGGTTTGTTTTTCTGGATAAACCTGAGAAATACAGATGCCAACTGAGTGTAAGGTACCTTTTTTTTTTTTTTTAAATGGAGGACAGAAGAAAGAAGGTATCTGTGGAAGTAGAGCCTGAATATAGATGCCATGTTATGTTTACCACTCAGCAGATGTCTTGAGTGGTTTACATTAAATGGGACTATGTACTAGATATATTTTAAATTTTAACTTTCACTTGTTCATTTGATAATGTAGAGATAACTATCTTTTATGTTCTGAAGATTTATTGTCCTATTCATCTATTCAGTGTGTGTCATTATAAATGATTGCTTTAGATAAATGACTGGAAAATTATTTCGGTAAAAATTATAGTTTATCTTTCTTAATCTATCAAATGTTTATTTTTCTTCTAAGATCATGACAAATATAAAATTCAATATTCAAATTAAAGTGTTTCTTCTCTTTTGAGATCAGATGCTCTTGAGGCTATCATGTCTTCCTCAAAACATTTTTTGATCTTTTATGATCTCATTATTTTCAGTATTTTCACTAAAAACCTTGTGATAGAACTTATTGGGAAATAAAGGTATTCACAATAATACTTAGTAAGTAGGTAGTTTGACAGACTAGAGTTCTACATCTTAAGATCAGAGATCTTAGGGTCAATTCTAAATATAAGCTTTTCTCAGATGGATAATGCTTTCATTTTCATTCAACCTTTCAAGCAGTCAAAATCTACTTGTTTCTCTACTACTCTGCAAATTTCAAGATGTCTGAATTTTTCAGGCCAAGGTGATGTATTAGTACATTAGGGGATAAGTGATCTAATGGTATCTCCAACACAGGCTTAGCATGGTGCTTTTGAGAGCTTTAATTTTGCTTTGTTTTTGGTCCTTCAGAAAGAAACATCCGTCTGTTACTAGATTAAAAAACGATGCAGGGATACAGAAAATGTATGTTCAAAGAATTTTAAACAAAAGCACGAATAAAGATTTTTCTTTGTGTCTGCTCTTTTTTTCTGTAACTGTTTTTATTTTTTCTTTTAAAATGTGTATTTGCTGATTTTTTTTCTTTTAATGAGAGAGAGGAAGGGAGAAGAAGAGAGGAACTTTGATGAGAGAAAAACATTAGCTGGCTGCCTCTTGCAGGTACCCCTTCCTGGGGATCGAGCCTGAAACAGGGGCATGTGCTCCATACGGGATTGAACTGGAGACCTCTCAGTGCATGGGGTGTCCTCAACAAACTGAGCCACACTGGCCAGACTGTTTTATTTTTCTTCTAATTTCAGCTCCAATCAGTAGAATTGAATTGTGCATTTGAGCCTAAAGTTTTACTTCAGCGTATGTTTGTATCGGAGTGTTTGCTCACACTTAGTGATGTTAGTTGCTGAATTGTTGATGGAGACCATTTTTAGCTTTGAAAGCCATTGAATAGCATGCTGTTCAGATGCTCTTTTAACTTTCAAAATCTGTGTTTGTTTTTTGAAAATATTTCTATGGCTGCCAAATTACAATTATTAGGTAGTGGTGAGGTGCTTTTATTTGATATGAGAGCACTATTTTTAGCAAGGCTGTCCCTAGGGTGTGCAGGGCCCTAAGTGTTATAGGCTGAATTGTACCAGTATTTCCAGATATTCATATGTTGAAACCCTAGTCACCGTTGTGTCTGTATTTGGAGGTAGGGCCTTTAAAGAGGTAAATAGGGTTAATTGAAATCAGAAAGGTGGAGTCTTAATCCAATATGACTGATGACCGTCTAAGAAGGAAAAGAGGCATCAGTGGGTGCATGCTTACAAAGAACAGGACATCTGCAGGCCAAGGAGAAAGGCCTCACCATAAACCAACCCTGTTGGGACCTTGATCTTAGACGTCTAGCCTCTAGAACTGTGAGAAAGGAAATGACTGTTTAAGCCACCAAGTCTGTGGTATTTTGTTAAGGCAGCCCTAGCAAACTAATGCAGTAGGCACATAATTTTTCATGGCCCAGCTCTTCAGATGAAATGCAATGTTCCTGACTAATTCCATATCTTACCGGGAGAAAGAGGTAGCAAAGCTGTTGTCACAGTGTCATGGCTTTGTTTGTGTTGGAACAATGCAGTTCTTGCTTCTGCAGTTCCCTGATGCCATTTGTTTATTTACTGTTGGTTACAGCATTACTCATGACACTGCGTCATCCCTCAAGCCACTTGAGAACACTGGCTTGGTTGCTATTGTGCTTCCTTGATGATGACCATAAATACAAGACTTCCCTGCAGAGTGTGCAGAACAATGTGAACGATACTTATTTCATTTTCTGGACATCCTACATTTATCTTTCAAAAGCTTATGGAGTAAACATAGAACCACACATCTCCCAACCATGTCTTTTCTTGAATTCTGTAGGATGCAATCACTGCATTCCTAGAAAGTGATCTCTTTTCATGCTGACCTCACCTGTCTTCCATGCACTCCTGTCTTCCCCATACTGCCACCAGTGAGAGGAGAGCTGAAGTGCTGAGAATAGTCCTAACGAAGAAATGTTCATCCGCCCTAACAGGTTTGGCTCAGTGGATAGAGCATCGGCCTGTGGACTGAAAGGTCCCAGGTTCGATTCTGGTCAAGGGCATGTACCTTGGTTGCAGGCACATCCCCAGTGGGGGGTGTGTAGGAGGCAGCTGATCGATGTTTCTCTTCCATCGATGTTTCTAACTCTCTGTCCCTCTCCCTTCCTCTCTGTAAAAAATCAATAAAATATATTAAAAAAAAATGTTTATCCTTCCCCTAGGATAAAACCTACAGGGGAGAGCATGATATAACCCTGATTAGAGGCAAGAAAGGCCATTAATGAAGGACTTGTGGTTGTTGGTGTCCCAAAAAACCTTCAGTGAAGGGGAAAAGCCACCATGTTGCCATGGGAGGTATATGAGGCACCCGTCATCTTTGAGTTTTGTGGACTGAGGTGGCATTGTTGGAACACCAACTAGCAAGAACTAAGTATGCAGGTCAGCACATGTGGCTCAATCTCAAGGGTTGGTGTCGTACTGAAGTACAACTGAATTCACTCATTGTGAGACTTGAGTGAGACACCTCAAATTGTGTGCCACAGCAGCAAGTGGGAGAGAGAGATCTTGGAACTGGGGTGCTCCACAGGTGTGAGATCACCCAAAGGTGTGAGTCCCAGAGGTCCTCTGTGCCTCTAGTGAACTTCATGCTGTAGAGGGGGCCAGACTCCCACAGACAGAAGCAGAGTCAGGGCTTCCACAGATGCCTTTCTATCCAGCTCACATGTCCTGCTCTGACGGCACTGCCAGCCCACCAGTCCCTGATAATGCAAGAGAACTTAACGGAATTTTAAGGAAAGCATCCAAAACTCTGGAACCCCCAAGGCAGTGACTTGCCTGAGTCTCAGAGGATACTGGTCTTTAGCATCATGCAATGAGTCTATGTTTGGCAATTGGTCAACCAGGTCTCCCCTCTTTCTACTTCTAATGTTCATTTCTCTCTTCATGGATTTTTATCAGTTCCAACAACCCCTCCTCAAATTAGGCAGGATCTATACAGCATCCCCTCCCTACCCCCTCCCTACCCCCATCAAAACCAGCAAACAGTTAATGTTCGACTTGGTAATAGCATTTTCCTCTATTACAAACATATCATGTCATCTTCTGAGTATTATGTGTATCCTAATGTTGTATTAAAAACAATTATACTAATTTCCTATTGCTATTGTTACAAATTACTAAAATTTTGGTAGTTTGAGTAATGCAGATTTATTATCTTATGATTCTCTAGGTCATAAGTCTATGGTACTATGATGTGACATGATTAACAAAACGCCCTCAGCAGTGGACTAGAGGTCAAGAAGTTTTTGTCTGGACTCTATCACTAACTTGTGTAAATACAGTGCTTACCTGAGCCTCAGTTTTCTCCTATGTGTCAATGAGAAACTGGAGATAAAGTCTTGTTCAGTTTTTAAGTTTTATAATGCCCTGTTGAAAAATAATACATTGTCTTGGAATATGCTTTACAATGATTACCATTTTCAAAGAATTAGCCTCAACTCAACATTCATTCTGCTGTGTTACCACATGTACTTGCACATCTGTCTAGAATAACATTCGTATTGCGTAGCAATCCAGTTTACAGCTGTCACCCTCCCCTGCTCTCGGTGCTCTTTCTCCCGGGCAGGCACTCCTTGTTCATCGTGTTCCTGGGAGTCAGATAGGGATTGTAACATGGTAGGTCCTTAAATTTGAATAAAGGCATTAGTGCACTAATTCTCAAAGTATGTTCTGTGTACATAGTACAGATATACTTCATTTTATTGCATTTGCATTTAGCAGATATTGCCTGTGTTTTTCTGTTTTGTTTTGTTTTTACAAATTGAAGGTTATGGCAATGCAACAGCAAATTTCTCAGTGCAATATTTTTTAACAGCATTCACTCATTTTACATTTCTGTGTCACATTTTGGTAATTCTCACAATATTTTAAAGTTTTTCGTTATTATGATATTTGTTATGGTGATCTATGATCAGTGATCTTTGATGGTACTGTAATTGTTTTAGGGGGCTATGACCCACTCCCAAATAAGACAGTGTACTTGATAGAGCAATGCTTTTTATTTTATTTTCCCAGATTTATTGAGGTATAGTGGACAAGTAAAACTATCAAATAGTTAAAGTGCATGTCTTTTCAAAAAATATGTTTTTATTGATTTTTTTTTTAGAGAGAGAATGAGAGAGGGAGAGAGAAATAAAAACATCTTCAATCAGATCAGCTGCCTCCTACACACCCTCTACTGGGAATCAAGCCACCAATCTGGGCATGTGTGAACCAGTGACCTCTTGCTTCCTGGATTCAAGCACTAACACTGAGCAACACTGGCTGGGCTAAAGTATATGTCTTGATGATTTGATACATCTGAACACCGTGAGAGGAATCATTCCATTGAGTTAAACAGCTCATTCATCACCTTACCATTTTACATTTATTTGTGGGGAGGACATTTACATTCTAGTCTCTTAGGAAAATGTCAGTTATACATGCTATAGTCACCATGCTATATCTTAGATCCTCAGACCTCATTCATGTCATAACAGAAAGCTCTCCCCATTCCCCCCAGCCCCCGACCCCATGGCAACTTCTCTTTTACTCTGTTTCCATGAGTTTGGATTTTAAAAGCATTTTGTTTATTTTTTAAAGGTTTCACATATAAGTGATACCATGTGGTATTTTTCTTCATCTGGCTTATTTCACTTAGCATAATGTCCTCCAGGTTCTTCCATGTTGTTACAAATGACAGAATTTCTTTTTTCTAAGGCTGAATAATATACCGGTGTTGCATGTATACAATCTTTTCTTTATCCATTAATTTGTTGATGGCTGCTGAGGTTATTTCATATCTTGTTTACTGTGAGTAATGCTGCTATGAACACGGGGGTACAGATACCTCTTTGAGGTACTAGTTTTTGCTTCCTTTTATATGCTCAGAAGTGGAATTGCTGGATCATATGTAAGCTCTATTTTTAATTTCTAGAGGAACCTCCATACTGCTTTCCATAGTGGCTATTCCAGTTTATATTTCCATCAACAGTGCACGAGACAGTTCCTTTTCTCTATATCCTAGCCAGCACTTGTTATCTCTAATGATGAATTTTAAATGATGAATGGTTGGTTATTTTTTATGCTGTAAATTATTTATGTATTAGAACATTCTGATAGAATATTAGAAAATAAGATTTTCATGGGAGCATGAAAAGAGAAAAATGGAGCAAAACTACAAACCAGAATAGGTTAGCTGAATGAATATTTTTAATCACTAAAACAACACTTAAGTGGAAATCCAAATTTTAGAAGCCTCTTCTAATGCTATTTTTATAACTAGAATTTCCTATATGAAGATGAATGCAGGAAGTAGAAAGGAATTCAGAACTGACAGTTTTATTATTTAATCAAATATTTATTGAGATTACCAGGACTTCTACAATACTTAGGTAGATTGGGTATTATATTAGTGTGAGCATCAGAACTACAAAGGATCACAATTTGTTTTTCATTATTAACAGTGATAACAATAAGAACACTGAAGTATCAAGAGACTGTAACAATTTTTTTTTTTCAAATATAAGCCTCAGGAATTTCACTATCTCTGAGGCAAGTAGTGATGAACAATGTGTTAGCTCCTTTGAGCAAGCGGAAGCTTGGGCCCAATGGAATTGTGACTTAGTTTTTATCAGCAGTGCTCACAGGAACAGCTGGAAATAGCCTGTATTTGCTGATCTGTTTCTTTTTGGCTGTACTAATGAGCTTCTCTCTCTCTCTCTCTCTCTCTCTCTCTCTCTCTCTCTCTCTCTCTCTCTCTCTCTTTCTCTTTCTCTCTTTCTCTCTCTCCAGAGAATATTTTAGCCTAATATTTTAGGCAGGGTAGAAATCTGAAGAGCTCTTATTTCAAAATTGATTCCTTGGGGAAATAGAAATGGAATCAAGGTGTTATATTTCTCTAGAAAAGTCCTATTGAGGCAGCTGAGAGTTCCCGGTGGGGATAGATGTCATGCCATGTGCTTTAATGCAATCATTGATAATCATATGTTAAGTGGTTTCTAATACTCAAGATGAGTGAGTTTCAAAAAATATACAGGAGTTGACAATAAGTAGGTTTACAGTTGTAAGTATGCAAAACAGAGTTCATTCTTATATTATTAATTTATTAATTATTGTATTATTTATTATTATTAACCTACTTTTTTTCACCTATGCATGTGTGTGTGTGTGTGTGTGTGTATGCAGGAGAGAGTTTAAGCCAATCTATTATCCATATACGTGAAACATATCTATCTATCATCTATCTATCTATAATCCTAATATGCAAATTGATCAAACAGCAGAATGACTGGCAGAATGACCAGTTGCTATGATGTGCATTGATCACCAGAGGGCAGATGCTCAATGCAGGAGCTGCCCCCAGCCTGCAGGCCCTCACCAATGGCAGCAGCGGAGGGTGGGGTTGGTGAGCGGGCAGTGCCAGGGCAGTCAAGGGGGTGTGAGCAGGGGCCTTGATCACACCACCAGTTGCCCCACAGATTGGCCCTGATTGCTAGCCAGGCCTAGGGACCCTACCCATGCACAAATTTCATGCCCTGGGCCTCCAGTCTAATCTAATAAAAGAGAAATCTGCAAATTGGTGTCACTCTGCTCCACTCAAGCCATGCCCACCAGCCAATCAGAGTGAATATATGCACATTAACCCAGCCAAGATGGAGGCTGGCAGCTATGGAGCTGGAGCAAGCAAGAGGCTTGGTTGCCCCGGCGATGGAGGAAGCCAAGCTTCCTACCTGCCCTGGCCAGCTGTGGCCTCCATTCAAGGCAACAAAGTTTTAATTATAGAAGATAAATAAATCCCAGATACTTGCTTCCAGCCAGCCTTGCTGGGAGCTTGGGTCACTGGAGACCATGGCCAGCCTGCAAACAGCCATTAGCCCCTCACCCAGGATGGCCACACCCTCATGGGGTGAGGGTTCCTGCTGGGGGGCATGGCCAGCCTGCAAATAGCCATCAGCCCCTCACCCAGATTGGCCAGGCACCCAAGTGGGGACTCCTACCCTGAAGGGATGTGGCTAGCCTGAAAATGGCCCTCAGCCCCTCACCCAGGCTGGCCACACCCTCATGGGATGAAGATTCCCACTGGGGGGTTTGGCCAGCCTGCAAACCACCATCAGTCACTCGGCCAGTCTGGCCAGGCATCCCAGCAAGATCCCCAACCCAAAAGGGGGTGTGGTCAGCCTGAAAACAGCCATCAACCCCTCACCCAGGCTGGCCAGACACAGACACCCCAGCAGGACCCCCAACCTGATTTGGGACACCCTTTAGGGCAAACCAGCCGGCCCCCACCCATGCACCAGGCCTCTATCCTATATGATCCTATACAATAAAAGGATAATATGCAAATTGATTCTAACAGCAGAACAAATGGGAATGACTAGTCACTTTGACACACACTGACCACCAGGGGGCAGATGCTCAATGCAGAAGCTGCCTCTTGGTGGTCAGTATGCTCCCACAGGGGTGCTCTGCTCAGCCACAAGCCAGCACAGGCCGACTGTTGCCAGCACAGCGGTGGTGGTGAGAGCCTCTTCCGTCTCCTCAGCAGCACCAAGGATGTCCGACTGCAGCTTACACCTGCTCCCCACTGGCAAGTGGACATTCCCTGAGGGCTCCCAGCTGCCAGAGGAATGTCTGACAGGGAGTGGGCCTAAGCCAGCAGGTGGATGTCCCCTGAGGGGTCTCCTAATGTGAGAGAGCACAGGCAGGGCTAAGGGACCCCCATGAGTGCACAAATTTTTGTGTACCGGGCCTCTAGTTTATATATGAAAGGCTAAGAGGCTGAGTGTCCAACCATCCAACAAGTTGCTATGATGTGCACTGACCACCAGGGAGCAGACATTCAACGTAGGAGCTGCCATGATGTACACTGGCACTGAGGAACTGGTGCTCACCAAGCAACACTCAGCTTCCCCCAAGTGGAACACAGGCCCTGCCACCACCCTGGAGCAACACCCCACCAAATTGCAGCAGATACTGTCAAGATCCCATGGCGCAAAATGCGGCCCACAGCACAGCCCAGCCCAGTCGGGAATGGTTGCTGTGGGCACTGGGTAATGATGTCACATAGCAATGCCTGGCTTCCTCTCCCTAGTGACTAGCCTCCTTGCAGTTTCTTCAACCCAGGAACATGACTTGCTTTATAGCCTGGTGCAAACATTTCACACTTTAACCAAATGTCTGTGAAGCATTTTTCCATGCCTCATTCATTGGATCCTCACAAAAGTCCTGGAGTAGGTAGATAGGAGACTCAGTAGAATCCTGTTTTATTTTTATTAGCCAGAAAATGGAGATTTAGAAAGTTTAGAAACTTGACCTGACTGAAAAGAAGTAAGAAATTGTGGACCTTGAAAATGATTTCAGTTTTTCTCACTGCACAGAATATAGTCAAACACTGTTACAGTTAAATATTTTACCCTTTGTTCTCCCTGTGTGATCTACAATAATAATCTGCTTCATGTTGATATTTATTGCTGTGTTGCTGACAATTACCTGAAAGAGAAGTTGGGGTGCTTCACTTGGCTGGAAAAAGTTTAGCTAAATCAAAAGCAGGTCTAATTAAGTAAGTTTATTCTACATAGATAAAAAGCTAAGTTGATTTGTGCATGTGCGATACATATAATGCTGGCACCAATCGCATGCATGTATTTCAATCTGTCATTGTTGATCATGAATTTGGTTGATATTTCTATTATACAGAAAGGGTGAATAGTGATATTAAAATATTTCTTCTAATTAATTTTCTTTCAATGTGCACAAATTTGTGCACTGGGCCACTAGTGTGTGTGTGTGTGTGTGTGTGTGTGTGTGTGTAATTTCTGGAGGCTTTTAGATGCCTGACAGTCCTGAAAGCTCTAAATGCTTCTTAAAAGAAAATATGACTTTACTCTAGGGATTTCTTTTGACTGAAGCCTAAGATATAGAAAGGATATCACTATTTTGCTGTAAATCACTCCTTTCATTTGACCAGTTTTGCTTTAGAATGCACTTAATGCTTAAGATCACAATGGATGTTCCATTATTGCCTGTTAAATGCTGACTCAAAGCTCATTAATAGGGTGTTCATTACTTGAAACATTCATTTATTTAATAATCATTTCTTGAGCTCTGGCTATGTGATGGGTACTCCCTGTGCACTGAGCAAACAGCAAGAGCCCTGTCCTTGTGGAGCAAAATATAGAAAGTGTATGATGGATGGTGATTATTGCTGTTGCTGGAAACATAAATCTGGGAGGGAAGTATAAACTGTCAGGGTGGCAGTGAAGGGTCACCGAGACACAGACTTTTGTGTAAAGACCTAAAGCAAGCGCAGGAGTTATCTATCTCCGTGGAAACAACCCAGGAAGATGGAAAATCCAGAGGTAGGAGATTGTCTGTTGTCTTCCATGATTGTATTAAAGCACATGTTGTCTGGGATTGTGTGAGGAAGAGATGAAATTAGGGAGGTAATGTAGGCCTCACTTTGGGCCTTGAGGTTATAATAAGTCTATATATTAGAATTACCTGGGGAGTTCAGGACACATCCCAGACCAATTAAATTAGAATCTCTGGGGGAATGAATGTAGGCATTGGAAGTTTTTAAGTTACTCAATGTGCAACAAAGATTAAGAAACATTGCTATTAGGGTAGAATGATATAATTGGAATGATTTATTGGGATGTCCATAAAAATTGTTCACCTTAGTTATTAGTTCGAGAGTATTCTGAAGGGGAAAGAAGAGAGCAGGGATTATTGGTTGGGAGGTTATTATAAAATTCCAGGCATGAAGTCGTAGCGGGATGGGGTGGCAAGAAGTGGGGGAAATTTGAATATATTTTGAGCCCAGTGATGTATAACTGACATCCCTTAAGTATGTATGCTGGTCTGCAATAAGTAGTTTATAGAACTCAGCTATGTAAAATATTCTGGCACTGGCTTGGTAACCAGCATAACCATGATGATGTAAAGTAAAAGAAACTTTCAGAGATTCTGGTAATGCTCTGTTTCCCTCCCTTTCTTTCTTTTCTTTCTTTCTTTCTTTCTTTCTTTCTTTCTTTCTTTCTTTCTTTCTTTCTTTCTTTCTTTCTTTCTTTCTCTCTCTCTCTCTCTCTCTCTCTCTCTCTCTCTCTCTCTCTCTCTTTCTTTCTTATTGATTTCAGAGTGGAAGGGAGAAGAATAGAGAGAGACTGAAACATCAATAATGAGAAAGAATCGTTGATTGGCTACCTCCTGCATGCCCCCTACTGGGGATCGAGCCTGTAACCTGGGCATGTGCCCTTGACTGGAATCGAGAACCTGCAGGTCGACACTATCCACTGAGCCAAACCAGCTAGGGTTAATGTTCTGTTTCTTGTTCTGGATAATGATCACAAGTGTTTTGGGCTTTTGAGATTTCATTGAATCATACATTCATGATTTCAGCACTTTTCTGTATGTATCATATATTTCTACATACAAGGTGGAGCAGCCTGTTTTAGAATAAAGGATACTAAAGAGACTTAAAAGTTAAATGCATTGGCAATGCCTCTCTCTTGTTCAATAGCTGCAGGATAGTGCTGGTGATTGTGAACATTTGAACATCCTTGCTCTCCAGCCCCTTGAGCTACACCTTCCTGCATGCCAATTTTTACAAAGACCTTTGTTGACCTTTATCATAATAATGAACCTGCAATATATCTGTTCTGCTGTGAGGAGGTTACTGAGATGAGGGTCTTTTCTTCCTCATTAGCATCGGACCTGGTGGGATTGAGGCTCTTATGGAAGTGAGATGGGTCTTTGACTTGGTGAGAGGGGAAAAGGAGCACATCTAAGGTCACCCAAAGGACAGAGAAATCAGTTAATTTGAGAACCTTTGCTTTTTTTAATACTGACTTTGCAATGTGCCCTTACACTTTACTAGTTCTGCAATCTTCAAATGTGACCTTACTTTGAAGGAGTTCAGTGAAAGTTAATTTTTAAAAAGGTTGAAAGGATCCGAAAGACTAGTGTAATCGGAACACATTGTGGAATGCACTAGTGTCCTTTTCTTTTTTTCAAAAATGAACTTAAACACAGTTTGCATTTATAAACAAAATGAATGGAGTGAAAGATTCCTATCTTGTAGAAAGGAATCGACACAGCAGACATAATTCACCAGGACATTTCATTTGTTGGCAAATACAGCGCATTGAAAGAGCGCATTTGCAAGGAGCCAAGTCACAGTGTAAACACTGGCACGAGTTCAGGGATCTATACCTGGAAAGAGGAAGCTTCCAGGGACCGGCCAGCATTCACTTGGCACTGTGAGCAGGGCCCCTGGAGGAATGCGTTGGCTGCTGGTGCCTGGTGTAACATTAAGGGGAGCATCATTTGGACAACCACACTCGATTCTGTTCTCCACTGAAGCACTTTCAGAATCGGTTTTGAAGACAAGAGTTTTTCAGAATTTGGAAAGAAACGCCCAATCACTTTTCAGTGCAGTATCTGGTAATCATCACGCGTCAGCTAATCAGCTTAAAAGCAATCTCAAAGAGGATTTTTTTATAAACTCTGCTTCTAAAAGCTGAAGAAGCAAAGAGGAAATTTCTTCTATACTGACAGAGATACAAAGATACTAATCATTGCCTTTGCTGGCTGACAGTGCACTGAACTTCGGCAGCAAATGTGTGTCATTGTAATAGGATGATGTGGAAAAGTAAGTTTTGTCACACACACACAGGCACATGTTACTCCACAGGGCTGGCATTAATTGCCATCTAGACCATATGCTCTGCTCCAGCAAATGCATGGCCCTCTGAAAATTGCTTTCCCTTTCCATTAATTTTCTTTTTAGGATTTGGTCTAGGCACTCAAGATAATCAGTAATGCTAACATGTAACATATTGAAAAATATCATTTTCTAGTTCTTTCAAAATTTGAAACTTATAATAAAGAAAACATTGGAGATTTTGAACATTGTTTATATATTTGCTTAATTGAATAGAATAGTGTGAGCTTTAAGAATATGTTCTACATCAGTACTTCATAGTTTAAATTAATTTCTGTCTTTTTAACCCTTACCTGCTGAGTAGAATGGTTTATTCTGAACAAAATTCGAAATAGAAGCAGGCGTCCCTTTTAAAAAATCGTCATTGCTGAAAATATTATATATGTCCCGTTGTTCCCACCATTGACCTCTTTTTGCCCACCCCTCTGCCCCCATCCCAGGCCTTCGCCGCCCTATTGTCTGAGTCCAAGGGTTATGCATGTATGCATATAAGTTCTTTGGTTGATCTCTTTCCACCCCTCCACCCTCCCCCATCTTCCCTCCCCTTTAATTCTCATGCAGTGGTGCCAAATGTGGCATGTTTTCTGAGCTTCCATAAGAGCAGAACCTTGAGGATGGGAGTCTCTGTATTGCTCTTGATTAGCTGACAGTATTTTTCTGATCTGATGAAATTTAGCAGCGTTAATGACAAATGATAAAGGAGATGCTGGTAGTCCACGAGACACTCTGGCAGAATGCTGATGCTTGGTGCTGGGAAAGGCAGTTTGGTGCCTGCAGTCTGTGACCCTACTCAGCCTTGCAGGAACGGGCCTTGGGCCTGGGACACTTCTTTCCCAGGAGACAAAGCACTCATACTGCCTGTGCCAGGCTTATCTTGTGTGGGAATGTCTTCTTCTGTTGTATGAACCCGGTCAACCCTACATCCTGTCCTTTGAGAGGAAGGGGTGGGATCCTTCGATTGAGGCATAGAGGCGTGCATGTGAGTGAATTGTCCTGAATTGGCTGCCAGAGAGACCCACAGGCTGGGGCACCAATGCTGACTATTGGAGCTGATCTTGCTCTGTCTCCTGTCTATGTGAGTAAAGCATTATTCTATCTAGTGCTGATTGTGTTGTGTTTTACCTGCTTTGATACCAGATGCAATGGGCAGAAGTGTTTGGAGTCCCCACCTGGGACTGATAACTGGTGCACAGTGTTTGGCTAGACACTGGGCTACTCCTAAGTCTATGGAGGTCCTGGAAAAAACAAAATGGTGGTCTCAAGTTTCAAGGTTCATGGAATGCACCACAATGCATCTACAACTGCCTGAAAATAAATTTTAATTTACTGTAAACACAGAGCTCAGGTTGCTGAAAACCAAACCTAAAGTCTAGTCTTGAAGTGGCCTGAATTTCTGTGCAAATGAATTTATAACCTCACCAAATTTATTTATCTTGATTACATTGATTTGGAAGAAGTGGGAACCCAAAAATTAATATGGGGACATATGGACAGGTCTTGATAAAACTAATAATGTTGGACTTCTAAATTCTGCTGAGCCTCCTTTTCTAGAAGAAGAGGCTTTCAATCCATTGTCTGTGGAGGTTAGTTTCCATTCTTTAAAGAACATGAAGCCTCCTTTGAGATAAAAGCCTTACAGAGCATTGCTGATTCCTTTCAGGACCTACCCCCATCCAGTATCTTCTGGATCTGTTATCAAACTAAAAATCCTGGGGCCAACCCTGGGGATTAGATACAAAATATGATATAGGAAATCATGCTATACACACCAAGATATTTGCAATACTTACCAGCTTATAGTGACAGAGTCCTGGGGCACATATATAACAATGAATTCTAAGATAGTTGTAATGATGCAGGAGAATTATAAGCTTGGAATGGGGGAATTTGTTGATATGCATGAACTAGCATAGATTCTGGATTTAATGATTTAGCTTAAGCAGCTAGGATGGCTCTAAGAATTTGCTGTGTTAATTTACTGAAAAGTGGGCCAAAAGTTGACCCTAATTAAAGTTGAAATTTCAGGAGTTCCCTGATGGACTGTAGAGGAAGATATCAAAGGCCTAGGAATATTATACTGCAATAGTGTATTTGTAATGTAAGACATATACACTTAGCCCTGAACTATGTCTCATAAGAGGGTCCAGAGAATACTTCCTTCATTAAGCTCTAAGAAATATATTGTTCAAGGAGCTCACTGTCCTGGGAAAGCACGGTCATGCTATTATCTATAGGTCAGGACTGACAGTAGAAATGCTTTAATCAAACTGGACTTCTTGAATTCAAAGGGGATGATGAGATTCCTGGGCTGCAGGGACCAAAAAGTCGCACTTAATTGCCAGAAGCAAGGCGAGTGTAGTTACCATATTGGACAACAGAGTTAATGCAGTAATCAGAGTTTGACCTGCAGAGAGACAGAAAGATCTATGATGATCATGGTGTCTGTAAAACTGATATAGTCTCACTTGGATTGTTTAAGTGGCAAACTTTAAGTCTGGGAACAAAAGTCTGACTTAAATAACAATAGAGTCTCTTTCTCTCAGTCAATTCCCAAATATGAGCCAGTTTCTAGACCCAGAGTCCCTTGAATGAAGGGGAAGCCAATTCCTCTTGAGGAAGGATCCTTTGACATAGCCAGTATTTTATACTCAAAATCTCATTCCTCAAAGGATGTATTCCACTTACCAGAATGATAAGTTGAAGAAGGGGAATAAATAGTGCTTTTGGAAATTTCTGGACACTGGTCTCATAACTGACAACTATTCTGAGAAAGCGCAAATGCCATTGTGGTCCAGTTGGATAAGGGGCTCATGAATGCAAGGTAATCAGTGGAATTTTGATTTGAATAGGACTGGGTCAATGGGTCTTCAAATCCATCCTGTGATTATTTTCACAGTTTGGGAATGCATAGTCAGATTAAGCATACTTAGCAACTATCAGAGTTTCCAAATCAGCTCCCTGGCTGATGCAGTAGTGCTTATTTAGATAAGAAAGGTCAAGTGGTAACCCCTAGAACTTCTAGCTACCAAAATAGTAAGTCAAAGACAACAGTACACATTTAAAATTATTGTAGAGAATGTGGCCACTATTATGCACTTGAAAAATGGTGACTCACATCCTTCTACAACTTCCATATTGGCTTGTGCAGCAGACAGATGGGTCTTGGAGAATGTAGGTGGATTATACTATATCCTTAATCAGATGTTAACTCCAGGTCTAGCTGCTGTTCTAGATGAAGTTTTGCTTTTAGAACAAACTGACATATCCTCATAACTTGGTATGTAGCTATTTACCTAGAAAACGCTCTAAAAAAAACCACCCATAAACCACTCTCTATAATAGCTATTAGAGACCAGATAGAATGGTGAAATGGTCTTTTGAAGACTTTATCATAGCACCGGCTAGATGACAACAAATAGGGAGTGTAATGCTGAACTGCTGGTTCATCTTTTGAAGTCAGTGTCATCTGTGCTTACAGTTTTTCCAGCTCTCTTCTTTAAGCTTCTCTTTAGGCATCTGTGATGAATGGTACCAGCTTCGTCTGTAAGTCACCAGTGTAATTGGGGTTAGAAGTGTTGAAAGACAGACACCCATTCCGGTGGCTTCATTGATTTAACTTTGTCTTTGCAGAGTTTAGTCTATCTTGTTCTACTCCTTTTCACACCCAGCTTTCCTTCTTCATTGTGGGCCTTGCTGACCTACAGCAACTTTGGGTTCACCAACAAATCACAGTCAAAGTCATCCATACACTTCTTCCTCAGGCCAACTTCCCGATGAAAAATACAATTTAATTTTTTTCTAGATCTGTATTTAAACTATAAAAAGATGGATGTTTTGAGTAGTATATAAGGATTTTGGTTTAGCTGAATAAAACTTTATTGGCTTTAAGAAAATGTCCAACATTTTAAACTCTGAGGCTCAAATTAGGTTTTTATTACTTTCATCCCTCACCTGCTCAACCCAAACAGAAAATTCTGAACAAAATTCAAATAGAAACAAGATTTTTCTCTTTTATTCTCACTCTGTGAAGTCACCCGTGGGTGGTGATTTGCTTTTTTAGTTGTATTTTTTGCTTTTGGTTGAACCTATAACTCCTTTCTATGAGTTTTTTGAGGATTGACATTAAGAACCCAAATGCTACAGGATCATGGGGGAGGAAGTCGCAGCTTTGCTATAGTGGGCTTTTTTTGGTGCCTGAATTGTTATACATTTTTAAATGTTAGTAGCACTCTTCAGCATGTGTATTTCATTGTTCCTGAGGCACAGTATTTTTGCTAAGCAATGGACCACGTGTTAGAAAAGAAATGAAGAGAGAGAATTTCTGTATGCTTTTACTCACTGTAGATTTGATATGTTACATTACATGCTTCTTAAATTTAACAGAGACTAATGCTCTCCTTAGCTGTATCTTTCACCGGGGGAAGAAATCTAATAAAGAAAACTATTTGGGTCTTGGAGAGAGAATTCAGGTAGATTCATCACAGCAGAGTCCACTTTGACTTAAAACTAGAATATCCACATTCCATGGCAATAAAAGAATTGGGCTACATAGCAGCTGTTGTCAAATACCTTATAATGCAGGGATCCCAATGGTGATCAAAGTTATATCAAAGAGGCTTATCATAATGATATATTTGTATAACACCCCAGTGCTCTGTGTTCTCTGAATATCAGTGTGAATCCTACTTCTTCATATGAATTTTAAAAAACCACATTATATTATATGAAGCTTTCTATAATATTATTTCTGGTCTATAGAAGAAAAGATAAAATATTTCTTATTTCTTAAAAGGCAAAAAAAAAAAGGAGGCAATTTGAAGAGGCCATAAAATGCTTTATTTTTTCCACATTTAAAGCAAAAAAAAAAAAAAAAGTCTTTTGCATTTGAAATGGAAGTCATTAAAAAGTCAGAAGTGAAGACAAAAAGCTTTTCTTAGCTTTGGCCTGATCAGACGTAACTTTCATTTGATGTAGCACTCGACCATTCACCATGTGAACCTGGCTGGGATGTAACTCAGTGAGAAACAACAACAGGCCCAGCTGGTGTGGCTCAGTGGTTGAGTGTTGAACCATGAACCAGGAGGTCACTGGTTCCATTCTTGGTCAGGGCACATTGCCAGGCTGCAGGCTCGATCCCCAGTAGGGAGCATGCAGGAGGCAGCAGGTCAATGATTCTCTCTCATCATTGATGTTTCTAGTCCTTTCTCCCTCTCCCTTCCTCTCTCTGAAATCAATAAAAATATATTTAAAAAATCAGTAACATTAAAAAGCAAAACATAATTATAGTTCTCTGTAATGTTTATGAACTTGGTACAGGACTTAAAAGTGATATCTTTGGTAGATCACGTCATAAAGTCTCTGAATTTGACAGTCTACTCAAAAGGAAAATGCAGGATTTCAGACAGCAAAGAGTTTTTATCACTGACTAATCTTACCTTATGATTTAGGAGATGCTAGGGATTACATGAGGCTTAAGTCAGGCCAGCTTCCATCACTTTATCTCCTGTATCCTCTTTTCAGTATTTTGCTGCTATCAAGACATTACATAAATATTTCAGGGCATAATCAGTCAGGCTGCCTATCTTGTCCTTTCTGCCGGCTGTCAGGTCATTCTGGGGAAAATGACGGCTTTAGAGGATAGCATAAGGCTACCCATTGCAAGAGACATAAAAGGCATCTCCTCATGTGCTAAAATATATATTATGTAAATGATAAAAGTCATTTCTCCAATTGCGGATGTTAGGCTTTATCCTATCTGGGCTTACTGTGAAAATCCAATGCATTTCCGGACAGATTCTTCCTTCCTGTTTTGCTTTTCAAGCTCCAAAATAATGAAAGGCAAATGAAAATCTTGTTCCATTTTCTCTCCATTTCAACCTTAGTATATTAATCAGTTACCTGTAGCTGTATTTATATTCAAGCAGTCATTCTTTTTTTTCTTTTATAATGGGCCAACTCATATCAACCATATTACACCTGGATTCTCTTTATTTTACACACACACATGCTTTTTCTCAAAAACAAGAATTAAGAAATCTTCACATGTGCTCTCTTTTTGATTATAGGAACAAGTATATATGGAGTAAAAGAAAGTAGTGGTGCTCTTTGCATTCTCTCTAAAAGATACGGATCACTGCGTAGTTGGAGGGAAGTGTTAACCCAAATAATGAGAATCTGTCCTTATTTCCTAAAAAATGGGGAGAGAAATCATAGGAGGAAAACTGACAGAAAGTGTGGTGTGGAAGGAATAATCGAGCTGTGCAGTTGGACAGCCCTTTGCATGATAAGATTCACTGAAGTAAATACAATTAAGTGTTAGTACACAATTTTTGGTATATGTTGCAATGATAGGTTATGTTAGATATTGTTTTTCAACAACACTATAATAGCTGGAACTTTGAGATTTTTTAAATATGCTTATATGCTTACTATCATGCCCCTTAACTTTTGAGACCTTCTATAGTATTTGCTGGAAATGTAGACAACCCTATACACAGACATATCATTTACTAGCCTAGTAGATGTTACCCTAATAGATCCATGAAGACAGGACATGTGTTTATTATGGTCTCAGTGTCTGCCTGAAGCATAGCAGGTGCTCAGTAATCAGTCACTGAATGTGTGAATGTTTCCAGTTCAGGGGCCCTTATTTATGTTCAGGGTCACTGTCATCCACTGGCACAGGAGAGAGCTGAGGCCCACACAGGTTGTGCCCTACTCAGGGTGACCTACAAGATTCAGGATTAGAATCTAAGTCTCCTGAAACAAATTTCTGAATTCTCACTTAAGCTATCTTACTACTGGGATCCCTGCCTTGCAAAAGAAAATTCATGGCTAAGAAGTATGTTAGATCATGTTATAAAGCTACATGTGAATTTACTTAATTTAGAACATACTGTCAGGAGTACGTACCATGGCACTTGTTCTGGCCAGCTGGAGAAAAAAAATGTAATAGTACTAGTATTAGTTCATGTGTTGTGCATTCTTGTATGTCCTAGCCATATCAATGCTGTGCTCTGTTTTTCAAGTTCTATTTTTCTTAGTCTTAAAACTCTGTTGGATTTTTAAAAAATAATTTTAAACTATGTTTTTATTGATTTTTAGAGAGGAAGGAAGAAGGAGAGAGAGATAGAAACATCCATGAGAGAGAAACATTGATTGGCTGCCTCCTGCACACCCTCTATTAGGGATCGGCCCCCTACCTGGGCATGTGCTCTTCTGGGAATCAAACCAGTGACTTTTCGGTGCTTGGGACAACACCCAATCCACTGAGCCACACTGGCCAGGCTTAAAACTCCCGTGGATTTTATTGTAGTGACAGTATCACCAGTTTTCTTGGATTAAAAACTGTGATGTATCTTCCATTGCAAGGAAGTCAAAATAAAAACCAATGGTCTGAACCCTCATAGAAAGTATCTATATATATAAAAGCCTAAGCAACTGAATGACCAGTTGACTAGTCAACTGGTTGCTATGACGTGCATTGACCACCAGGGGGCAGATGCTCAATGCAGGAACTGTCTCCTTGTGGTCAGTGTGTTCTCACAGCCAAACTCCTGCAGCCAGGGGAGCAACCTCCTGCAGTCCTTCCCCCCACCCTCCATCTTCCCCACATCTGCCGTGATCGCTGGCCAGGCCGAGGGACCCCACCCATGCACAAATTCATGCACTGGGCCTCTAGTTTATAAAGAAAATCTCTGTTTTTAAGTTTTGAGGCTTATGATTTTGGCAAAAATAGTATAGGGTGATAGTAAAAGTATAGTCTAAAATGGCTGTCTTTTATTCTTTTCTGTAGGCTTAAGATAGAACTTTGTCATGGCCAGAACACAGGAACGCATTTGCTGTATATACCCGATAAGGAAACCAATCACTAATTCACAGATGTGCATGCTTTGGGTTTGTTTATATCTCATCTTTTCAAAAGTAGCAATAATGTAAACAGTGAGATTAAATGACTTAACAAGAGTAAGAGACATGATACATAAAGTAAAGGAAGGAAAGTGAAGTGACCATGGGTAGGTTAGTTCATGAAACGAACTCTCTAAAGTCCTGCATGCAGTATTACTAATGCTGAGCTAGGATCACCTTTAAGATTTCTAGCAGTGAATGAAAACATATGACAATAGTGCCAGTCTTAGTTTCTGTGTCATAAATGTTGACAAAAGGGACACAACTGTATATTATACTGAAAAAAGGGATAGACACTGTGACCAAAGTGAACAATGTTCTTGACAAAAACAATGCGCTCCATCGAGCTCTTTCTTATAACCTTCCTCAGTAGAGGTCTTGAATGGCAATTCAGTCCCATCAATTTGTACAGGCCACAGTGATGTTGTAGAGGTAGGCTGCTCTCTGGAAAGGTCTAATTTAACTTAGGGATAAATTCCAAGGAACCCAGAGGGAGGATAGGTAGCACATGTTTCAGGCAATCCTCCAGAAACATTCTTTTCCACTCAAGATTTTGAAAGGTTTGGGGCCACCGTGAATTTGGAGTATGCTCCTGACAGGTACCGAAATGGTGTCTTTTTCGGCATTGCAACTCATGTGCACGAACTCATACTCTAACACTCAGCCACACTGGGGCAAGGGCGAGATCTTATTGTAAAAAGTTGCACATTCCTGAATAGAAGGCCACACACCATTTTGGGGAGACCAGGTTTTTCCTCCAGAGAGTACCTTGGGGACTCTTTTAATGAACAAATAAGCAGCAGAAGCTTTACATCTATAAACAATGGCTGAAAGAGCTTAATTGTTATATATTGTTTTCTTTTTTGTCTCTATTTTTGTTTATTTTTTGTTAATCTTCACCTGAGGATATTTTTTCCATTGATTTTTAGAAAGAGTGGGAAGGAGGGAGGGAGAGAGAGAAACATCAATGTGAGAGACACATTGATCGATTGCCTCTTACATGCATTCTGACGAGGTCGAGGATCGAACCTGCAACCCTTGACCAAGAATCAAACCTGCAACCCTTTGGTGCTCAGGCCAAGGCTTTAATCACTGAGCCACACTGGTCAGGGCTATTTTTAAATTTTTTAAAGTGAGGTATAGACATAACATTAGTTTCAGGTGTAGAATATGATTCAATATTTGTATACATTGTGAAGTAATCACTGCGTAAATCTAGTTAAAATCCGTCACCTTACATAGTTATTTTTTTTTCTTGTGATGAGGTCTTTATTGTGTACTAACTATGGTCACCATACTGTACAGTACAATCCTGTGATTTTTAAATTTTTTTTTTACCTGGAAGTTTGTGCTAATTGACCCCTTTTATCCATTTTGTCCCCCCTTCCCCCTCCTTCTGGGAACCACCAACATGATCTCTGTACCTGTATATTATGCTATGTGCCACTGAGTCCACTCAGACTCCTGATGACTCTATGAATGAGTGATGTCCACAGTGTCCTGTCCTCATAAGCCCTGCTCAGCGTCTGTAGACTCATACCTGTGGCTTCTTTCGTGGAGTCAATTCATCTTGTAGTTGCTCCTCTTCTTTTCCTGCTGCCTTCTGCTTTCCCCAGCATGATTGTCTTTTCCAAAGAGCCCTGCTTTCTCATGATGAGCCCAAAGTCAGACAGCATCAGTTTCATCATTGTCTCCAGGTACGTTTCAGGCTTCACTTGCTTATTTAATCTTGCTTTACCGTTGCTTTCTGCTGGGTAGTGTGTGGCTCCAAACCACATACATGTGCTTGGGGCCATGGTGATGCAACACCAACTGCCTAGGAAATGTAAGCACCCCAAGAATCTGTATCTAGGAGCCTGGTTTCATTTATTTGTTTTTAGATTCCACATAGAAGTGAACTCATATGGTGTTTGTCTTTTTCTGTTGGACTTATTTCACTTAGCACAATGCCCTGAAGGTCCATCCATGTTCTCGCAAATGGCAGTATTCTGTTCTTTTTTATGACTAAATAGCGTTTTGTTGTATCTGTGTGTGTGTACATACCACACCTTCTTTACCCATGCATCCATAGAGGAACATGTAAGTTGTTTGCATATTTTGGTTATTGTAAGTAATGCTACAGTGAACTTGGGAGTTCAGATGTCTTTTCAAGAACTTGTTTCTGGTAGTTGAGCCCTGGTCCACTGTGCCCAGTCCTGGCCCTCCAGATGGCCTGACCTGACTTTTGGCTGGAGAAGGAATGGGAGGAGAGGAGAAAAATGTGTATCTAGATGCTTCTGTCTGTGGGGTATTATGCCAGGCACTTTTCGTTAGTCATCTCATTTAAATTTAAAAACCTTTGTAAATGGATAATACCAAATTTTCCTGAGTTTTAGAGAGAGAAAGCAATGTCTACACTGTCACAAGGCTAGTAAGTGGCCCAGCCTGGGTCTGAGCCATCTTCCACCTGCCTCCAAAGCTTATCTTGAGTATATAGTTATCTTGAGTATATCTTGAGCCTTATTCTTGAATATCACTGGTAATTGTTTACATCTCTGTGTCTTTAATAGGCTATGAAGAACTCTTTCATTTATCTCTTATCTTAGGCACCTGAAATGATTGGACCTAGGTCAGAATCTGTGAAGATTTAACTCACATTACAGACATATCAGACCTGTGCTTAGAATTTCAAATTTAAAAACCCAGGACCTGCTGGAAATAATGCTACTGAGTTCTCATAATACAGTTTCTCACAGAACAGTCAAGTCAACTGGAAATAAGAAAACATGGCTGGCTGGTGTTGCTTAGTGCTCAAATTCAGTTATTGCTGGTTTAGTTTTTTAGTTCTAGGGGATGATGCTTATTAATTCTTTAATACATCCTAAACCAGACATTCCATTTTGGGGAACAAGCGTTTAACTTGCTAGCACAGGAATTCTTTGCCACAGTGAGCCTCACATTCCATACCACTTGATCAGATTATTGTGACAGGCTGTGCTTAAAGCTGAAAAATTGCTCACAATTAGGCACAACTACATTTGTTCTACTTAGCTGTATTTCTCCCTGTAACTCTGTGTCTGCAGTAATTGCTTATGCTGTCCTGAGGGAAGTTCAGAGTGCAGGCTGGAATCCATGGGGTCTCCTGTGACTGGGGATCTAAATACTTGAAAGTATACACGCACCTGCTTCCTAGTGCTTGATTATGCCGCGTGGAGTTCAGCCAGGAAGCTTCTGCCTGCAGTTGTAAAGTTGGGAACACTGCATGACTTTGGAAACAAAAGAAAATTGCTTTTCTTAAAATGTCCAATTGAGTCAAATGTTTTGACCTTTATATAAAAAGCATAGTTGAGGTAGATACTTTTTGTTTCCTACCAGCATTCTCCCTTCTTTGTTAACAATACCCTGATTCATAATGAACAACATAAACTGATGAACAAAAATAGAGCCACAGGGGGGAAAAATGTTGGAATATAAAAGAAGTAATCCTGTTATTTGCAGATTTTTTAAATATTTCCTACAACTTTTGTGATATCATACTATGTTAGTACAGTTTTGGTAATATTATTTTACTTAAATCCTTTTTTTTCTTGAAATATTAATATATATTGCATGTAATATTATATTTAAGATAATTTTTCATGAATAATTGGTGTTTATTGCATGTAACATTTTTATTTTTAAAATAGTTTTTCTTGAAATATTAATATTTATTGCATGTATTATTATACTAGGGGCCCGGTGCACAAAAATTTGTGCACTCGGGGGTTGGGGGTCCCTCAGCCCGGCCTGTGCCCTCTTGCAGTCTGGGACACCTCGGGGGGGTTGTCCACCTGCTGGCATGCCTGGCCAGCCTGGGTGAGGGGCTGAGAGCCATTTTCAGGCTGCCCACAGCCCCTTCAGGGTTCGTGCACTGGGGGGGTGGGAAGGCTGGTGAGTGCAGGCCTGGACATTTCCCACCGGAGGGCCCATGATTACACACGCCTGGTGGGCCCCCACTGCTGAGGGGACACACCTGGCGCAGAGTTGGGTGGCAAGCCGGGGGCGGACGCTGGTGCAGGATCCCTCGGTGGGGCCCTGCTGCTGAGCAAACACACCCGGAGTGGAGCTGGGCAGTGAACTGGCTTCGGATTCTCCGCACTGTGCAGCAGATGCTCCCACATGCCCTATGGAAGCCCCTGGGGGACAGATGAAGGTAGCGGACCCTGGACGGGTGTTCCTGGACACCCTGTGGAGGCCCCCAGGGCAGAGCCAGGCAGTGGACCCAGGACAGGTGTTCCTGGATGTCCCGCAGAGGCCCCCGGGGGGCAAAGCCAGGCAGCAGACCCAGGATGGCTGCTCCTGCACACCCTGCAGAGGCCCCGTGCTCCTGCATGCCCCGGGGAGGCCCCCAGGGGGTGGAGCCAGGCAGTGGACCCGGGACAGGCACTCCTGGATACTCCTCGGAGGAGGCCCCAGGCCAGACCCCCCTCCCACTGAGCTGACACACCTGGCACAGCTACGCCGGCCGGCCGTGGAGGCTCCCAGTGCAGAGCTGCCCTGCCAGCCTCCATCTTGGCTGGGTTAATTTGCATACAGCCGCTCTGATTGGCTGGTGGGCGTGGCCATGAGCAGAGGCTCAGCCAGCCTAGGCAGGCAGTTGCAACAGAAGCCTTTGGTTTGCTCTAGCTCCATGGCTGTTGGCCTCCATCTTGGCTGGGT
>PVJC01020290.1:0-29333 GCA_004026665.1 Murina feae
TGAGGCTGTCCACAGCCCCTTTGGGGAAGATGGTCCTCCTTGGGTGCCTGGCCAACCTGGGTGAGTGGCTGATGGCTGTGAATTGCAGGGTGGCCAAGCACCCCAGCAGGAACCCTCACCCCATAAGGGTGTGACTAGCCTGGGTGAGGGGCTGATGGCTGTTTGCAGACTGGCCACCACCCGCAGTGACCCAAGCTCCCAGTGAGGCTGGCTGGAAGCAGGTATCTGGGATTTATTTATCTTCTATAATTGAAAGTTTGTTGCCTTGAGCGGAGGCCATAGTCGGCCAGGGCAGGCAAGAAGCTTGGCTTTCTCCATTGCCGGAGCAACCAAGCCTCCTGCTAGCTCCAGCTCCATGGTTGCCATCTTGGTTGGTTTAATTTGCATATAGTTGCTCTGATTGGCTGGTAGGTGTGGCTTGGGGGTGTAGCGGGGTGGCACCAATTTGCATGTTTCTCTTTTATTAGTGTAGATCCCTGATGTGTAGCAGAGAGTAGGTGCTTAATTAACCTCTACAACAGTTATACTCTTTTCTGCAAAAGAGTAAAGCAGATACTTCTTTTCACCTTATATCCTACTTTTCCATGTTCCTCTCCTCCATTTTGGTGCCTGTGCCTTGCCTGTTCCTTCAAGCTCCCTGCTGATGTAGGTGCAGAAACCACTTGCCTGGTGGAGGGGGTGCTGTGCCTGTGCCTGTAACCTAGTATATACTAAATAGATACTGATCTGAGGCAGAGAAGCAAGGTTTCATGGTACTAGTGTAACTGGGAAACTGAGTTGAGGAACACAGCCAGCTGGAAGGAATGTTGGGACACAGGTGGACCTGGAGCACAGAGAGGCTGCTGGTAGGAGCAACACAGTAGAAGAGAATGTCACAAAATAGTACTATGGCCCAGAAGCTAGAGCCAAGCCTGGAGCCCTGAGGCCTGAAATGCAGAGCCAAAGAGTACCCAGTCACAGGAGCCAAAACCAAGAAGAGCCAGGGCCAAACCAATGGATAGTCAAGGTGAGGTCTGAGGGTGCCTAAAAGAGACTCAGTCAGGTGGTGGCCATTCTTGTCCAGGTTGATAATTTTGAATTGCCTAGATCATAATTCTTTTTGGACTATACCCTTTCTGTCTGTTCATCTTAAACTGGCTGCATACATTTCTGTGGTTGTCAGTTAATTTATCTCAATCTGCCAGAGGTTTAGCTGATCATAATAGTTCCCTACAGTTTTATAATCTTTGTAAGTCTGAAAAATGCTTCTGCAACCATTAAATTCCACAGTACTCCTATGAGGGAGTTGCAGTAGGTGTTAGCATTGCCATTTAACAGATAAATTGAGACTCAGAGAAATTAATTGTCTTGCCCAAGGTCACACAGGTAATAATTCGTAGAGTCAGCATTAGAACCCAACACTTCTGACTGCACAGCTAATATGTTTTTTATTTTTATTTTTAAAAATATATTTTTATTGATTTCAGAGAGGAAGGGAAAGGGATAGAGAGATAGAGACATCAATGATGTGAGAGAATCATTGGTTGGCTGCCTTCTGCATGCCCCCCACTGGGGATTGAGCCTGCAGCTCAGGGATGTGCCCTTGGCTGGAATCGAACCTGGGACCCTTCAGTCCACAGGCCGACGTTCTATACACTAATCCAAACCAACTAGAGCCAAATATGCTTTTTAAATCACACTTTTAGATGCCTGCTAATTGTTCAAGGGATAACCTTGCACAGTGATATTTACCTTTTTATAGGGGATCTTCAAATGGAAAAAAAGAGCCTTGAAGAAGTAGAGAAGTGACTTTCTAATGGTGGGAATTTGGGATATTTTTACAAGAGCTGGGAAATATCTTTGGACAAGGGATTATCCTCAGTTCTTCTCAAATCATACCATGTAGTTGGGAGCCTAGTCTGTGTTCTCTTGAGAATAGCCCTGCTTTCTGGGTTCTGTGTTACATGCTACCTGGGCCAAGGTGACACAGATTAGTCCTTTGCCTCTGGCTCTACAGATTGGGCGGTACAGCATAATTGTTAAAAGCAAAGACTCTGGAGCCACATGGCTTGGGTTGGAATTGCAGCATTGCCATTGTCAGGGACAGCAAGAGCACTGCTGTTCTGAGTTGCTCTGAATCCATGTATTCTAAATTCTTCCCAACTACACCAGGGCAGATCCTTCTCGAACCTTGCCCACTGTACTAACTGTTGGGAACTTAATCCAAGTTCCACCTTTATCCTCTGCTCACTAATTACAGGTGTTGAGTCTGAGCCCCTCTGCCTAGGCTGGACCTTCTTGGACACAGGTCTTAGATGGAGAAGCCATGAGAAGTTGCAAGTATATAAGAATGAGTCTTTATTGCAGAAGCCAGTGGCCACATAGCCATCAGACAAAAAAATCCTTCACAGCAAAGTCCATACAGACAGGCAGCCGTACACTGGCTGGTGAACAGGTACATCTTTCCCACAAAGCAGCATCAGTCTCTGTATCCACAGCTATTATCTGAGCAGCCACACGCTACCCCTTAGACTTGTCGCATCACATTGTAGTGGTACCTAAGCTCTCTGGCTCAGCAGCTTCTTTTGTGTCCTTGCCCAGCGCACTGGCTGGTCTCTGTAGCCTCACATAGTAACTACCTCTGGTTAACATGGTAGCCATATCTGACCTCTCTGAGCTCTTAGCTTTACATTGTAGCAGTATCAGCTCTCAGCTCTCTCTGAGCTCTCCTCTCTCCTGCACACATAGGAGCTACATTCTCTGTGTCTACTGCCTCTGCTTCTTAGACTAGCTCTGCCCAGCTGCTCTCTATAGCAGACTACTGGTCAGTAACTTGTAAATTACTCCAGAGACAAAGAAGGCTAGCTGCCAACAGTGACATCAATCATTTGGATTATAGAAGGGCACAGTGTACTGTGTGTCCTTGCACCCGCTCATGATATCTTGGCCTTGGACACCCCGATTAGGCTCATGCTCAGCGGCCTTGGCCATTATGATGTGTTGACAAGAAGCCCTCTGTGCTCCCATTGGCCTTGACTATCTGGGGACCCTGGCGTGGTTCCCACAGCTTTGTATTGTGAAACCCAGAGCAACTTCCTTTACTTCCCTGTGTCTTAGGGTTCCTCATATGTGAAATGAGCAATTAGAGTAGTATTGTCCTCATGAGGAAGAAATGACTTAATATATGTAAAGAACTTAGAACAGTTCTTTGCATATAGTAAGTACTACAGAAGTGCTACGAAGTTTTTATTATTGGTAGTGTTTGTATTATTTTATATCCTTCTGGTGAGAACTGTATCGGATATGTATGTCAATATGAGTGGTCTCAGGGAGGCCAGATCAGGTAGGTTGAGAAATGGAGTTTTTAGACAGATACACAGATTGGGCAGAGAACCAGCCTATGACCACATGTGCACTCCAGGACTCTTAAAATTTTTTTTTATTGATTTCAGAGAGGAAAGAAGAGGGAGAGAGAGATAGAAACATCAGTGATGAGAGAGAATCATTGATCAGCTGCATTCTGAACATCCCCACTGGGGATTGAGCCCGCAACCTGGGCATATGCCCTGACCAGGAATCAAATCATTACCTCCTGGTTCATAGGATAACGCTCAACTACTGAGCCATGCCGGACAGGCTTCGGGACTTTTGAACATGTTTTACTAAGAGTCTGTTCACCTGGACAAGTTATAGGTGGTTTGCTTGGGCCACAGACAATAGTAGCTCGTTTTAGCAGCAGTTGCTTCCCTCCTAGTAAAGGACATATAATTAGAATCACCAATTTACATGATAGAGCAATGCTCCTTTGGACCCAAAATGGCCATATGTTTGCACCTTTCTTGTATTAAGATCTATATTTAATTCCCTGAAATTTTCATGAGAATGGGTGTTTATTCATTCCCTATGTAACTGTTTGAAAAGCAGGCTTTCTTTTTGCCAAGACTCCAGGCGGGTAGGCTTGATCACTGAGAAAGAGTGGTGAAAATAAGTAAGAGAAGTTTTGCCTTCATTGTCAGAGAGCAATTGAGACATACAGAATCCAGGTCTCTTCCCTGACTGCTCTGGGAAAACTTTCGCAGTCACTACAGCACCCACTGATCTCTCTGCCGCTGATCACCCACTAGCACTATCTACCACTCAGTTTGGCACTTAATTATATACTGCATAAGGTGAAATATCCCTCCCCAATTACAGGCCATTCCTATAATTTTGCTTCTCCCAGCAAAAGCCTGACTAGACAGTTGGTAGATATTTCAGAGGGAGAGTCCAAGCCATAAGTTAACTATTTATTCTCCAGGATCTTCTAAACTATATCCCTGAACCTAGATTACCAGAAAAGCTACATAACTGATTCATATTCCTTTACATATTAGTTAGTCTCATCCCTCACTCATTAAAGTTGCCATTATAAAGTTGTTTCATCACAAATGTTAGCTTGTGTTTATATTTTCCTTTTGTTGTATGGTATTTGTAAGTTAAAACTATCTGAAATCCTTGATGGAAAGAGGGAGCAGGTGCATAAATCCTCAAAGTGTATTCCTGTTTAGAGTGGACAAAAATTATATCCATAATACGAGTCATGTATATGCTAATGAAGATGAGGAAACTGAAGGGTTTGTTTATTGGGTAGGCTGGGAATAGGCAGAGAAATAGTTGTGAGGAAGTGCAGGACTTTTGGATACTTGTGGCTTCTGAAGGGTCAAAGTATAAAGAAGTTGTGAAAAATAGAAATGCTTAGGGCTGTGAATATGGCAGGATACTGTCTGCTTGGAAAAGGAGACAAAAACTTCCTCCCTCTGTCTTGTCTCTTCTAAATGTTTCCCAGATCAGCAACCCTAAATTGGGTTGGTGTTGTTGCCCTACCGGCTCCAGGACACCTCTTATAGGCACTTTGGCTGCAGTGTCCTGGGAACTCTGGTGTATATTTGCCTACTTGCATGTCAGTGATTGCAGTAGCATGTGAATGTCCTGTAGTCACCTTGGGTGACACCTTAGTACATGTGTATAGTATTTAATCTCCTGGATTACAATATATACCTTTGTCTTGTTTGTGATCTGTGATCTGTGTGGTTGGAATTTGGCATAAAAATATATTTGTGGCCAGCTTGATTATTTGTTGTGTCCCTGACCATGGGGTTGAAGCTCATTTTACTGTAGATATACTGTAGAGTGGAATCCTGATCTCCAAGGCCCTTTCAGGCTCTGGCACTATGAGTCAGTGACCAGGAACTGAGACAGATTTCTCAGCTGATCGTAGCCACAATGTGAAGATGACAGTATTCTGGCGTTATCTATTGGTCATGACTGCATATTTCTGGGAATCAGCAAAGTAAAAGCTATGTGTGGAAATCGGATTTCACAAATAAATTAATGGGTGGTTATTTGCTCTACAAAATGTCTCACAGAGATTCCTTTAAATAGCAAGCTCCTCGGGTGTGCTTAAAATATAGGTCAATTTATTTTTAAAAAGCCTTTTCACGTGCAGCACATTTATAAACAAGTCTGTTATATAAAGAAAGATACATATACAGGATGGTTTGGAGTTTGGTTTTGGATTTAACAGACTTCACTTGTCCAAATGAATTCACTTCTATCTTTGTCCAGGAAAGTCTTATTTTAACTTTGGGAGCTGAAGGTAATTGGATTAGGATTCTTAAGAAAATCAACAGAAAAGTACCATTCATTCTGCCTCCTGTGGTGGTCCCAGACAAGTAGATTCTTGTTGCAGGAGAGTCATAATGATCTCAATGGTTCTTTCTATAAACTTTTCCCCTGAGGATGTTAGCAGAAAGTACAGCATTTTAAAAATTTTCCTGGAATATCTAGACTCTCTAAAAAAAAAAGTCAGAAACCTCTGGTAATATGTGAAAACATGGGAAAGATCTGCAATTTTTTTTAGATAAAAGATGACCTTCTTGAACATCCTAGGAAGATTAGCACATGCATAGCTTTAAATTCTTCTTGAAGTCAATATTAAGACCTTTGGGCATGTAAGTACTCTGAAAGTCAGGAGACCACTTTTAAGTTATTATTTTTGTTCCGCCTTTTAACTCAAGCCCATATGTACTCAGTTGTAAGGCATGCTGAGAATCAGCAGAGTCGGGGAGGAGGCCAAGGTTGAGCTGGACCAGGGTTGGTTAAAAGCTCTCATCCAAGGAAGATGGTCAGCTATCTAAACCCCAGCATCTGAAGAGAGGGGAGAATTTCCACTTTGAATTGCGCAGGTATTTATGTCTACAGGGTCTCATCTGATGGTTGGGCCTAGTAGCACAGGGATAACTAAGAGTTAGGCATATGACAATGTCATGCTTTGGGTTAGAGAGGTGGGATTCCAGCTAGTAAATAGTCCAATAAGAAAAGGAGTGGATAGAGGTAGATGGGGAATGTGGGGACCTAGCCAAGCTGATTTGGGTTCCAGGCAGGATTCCAAGTCCAGCAGAAGACATTGGGTGCAAAGAAATGGAGTCATGCAAGTAATAATAATAGCTGTTTTTTATTAGTCTCCTAAGGCATATCACAGATTATTTTATTTAATCTTTGTAACAATTCTATGAGGTAGTCATTTAGTTTTTCCTTCTGACATCAAATATACAGTGTCTTTTCCAAACCAACTAGATCTGCAATTCTCTGAAACCAACAGTGTGTCTAAAATTTGATTAAGTTCTGACATTCACTATTCAGAGTTAGCTCAGGCTTCACAGGTTAAGGGCCCAGTCTCACAAGACTGCCCTCACTTCAGATGCCAGCCAAAATGGGGTCCCAAGGTGACCCATACTTCTGCTTCACTGATTAACAGTTTAGATGTTCCCCTGACCTACCCACCAGATGGGTACTGATTACCAAGTTAGGTGTTCCCATGACCTACCTTTTGTTAGTAAAGGTATGTTCAGGACAGATATAGGGGATAATAGTTCAATAAAATGACACAAATCTTAGGAAAGCACTTTGCTTATGATTGCTGGTTTGTTATAATGGGTACAACTCAGGAACAGTAAAATGGAAGTTATGCATAGAGCAAGGCATGGATCTGGGTTGGGGAGCACAGAGCTTTCTGGGTTTGGCACTCTCCCAACACACCAACATGTTCATCAACCTGGAACATCTCCAGGTCTCCTTTTTCTAGAATTTTTATGGAACTCATTCTTCAATTCCCCCTCCTCCTTCTCTTTGGAGGCCCTCTCTGGAGACTAGGGAGTAGGGCTGAAAGTTCCAATCCTTTAATCACATGTTTAGTCATCCTGTTGACCAACCTCCAACATAAAGCTATATGGGAGCCCCAACTTTAGTCAATCATTTACATACAAAAACTCAGGTGTTGAAAAAGGCTTACTATGAATAATACTCCTATCACTCAAGGGTTTGGGAAACTGTGTGACTGGAATCTGGGACCAAGACAAATATATTTATTATCTTACTGGGTAGGTATTTATGTTATCTTACAGATAAGGAGTCTTAGGCACAAAGAAGTGAAATAACTTGCTTAAAGTCACGTAGCTGGGAAGTAACTGGTGGAGCTAGGAATTCAACTCACTTCTGACTACTGTCAAAGTAAATCCTGCATTTAACTAGCATATCCTGCTTATACCATATAGTGTATGTCATAGCAGAGGTTGAAGGGATGCTTTGCTGAAGTGCAAATGGCTCCCTACCCATATACTATTTAGAACAGTCAATGCCTTTAGGTATTAGTGGAGAAAATAAATTTCCCAAGTCAACAAAGCAAAAATTAAAGCTTAGCTCTGCTAAAAATCCAACATTCCAAAGATAATAATGCAGAAGACCATTTTAAAAATTCTTTATTGTTTGAAGTATTACATAAGTCTCCCCCCGCATTGACCTTTGCCCAACTGCTCCCACCCCATAGCACATGGCCTCACCTCCCTACTGTCTGTGTCCATTGGTTATGCTCATATGTATGCATACATGTCCTTTGGTTGATCTCTTACCCCATCCCCTCCTGCCTTCCCTATTAGGTTGGTCAGTCTTTTCAATGCTTCTATGACTCTGGCTGTATTTTTGTTCATCAGTTTATGTTGTTCATTTATATTCCACAAATGAGTGAGATCATGTGATATTTATCTTTCTCTGACTGGCTTATTTTGCTTAGCATAATGTTCTCCAGGTCCATCCATGCTGTTGTAAATGATAAGAGTTCTTTCTTTTTTACAGCAGCATAGTATTCCATTGTGTAGATGTACCCCAGTTTTCTAATCCATTCATCTGCTGATGGGCACTTAGGCTGATTCCAAATCTTAGCTATGGTGAATTGTGCTGCTATGAACATAGGGATGCATATATCCTTTCTGATTGGTGTTTCTGGTTTCTTGGGATATATTCCTAGAAGTGGGATCACTGGGTCAAATGAGAGTTCCATTTTTAATTTTTTGAGGAAACACCATACTGTTCTCCACAGTGGCCGCACCAGTTTGCATTCCTAGCACAGATGACAATTTTAAGTTTCTTTTTAATTTAGGGATAACTAGAATTCATATGGCTGATAATCACATGCTTGGGGTGTTTGGGGAGCTGATTTTCAAGAGCAAAGGGAAGTTGAGTTCATCACATCTTTGTGGAGTGCATATCTGCTTTTTGCCAGGCACACTACTAACAATACCCAGAGAAGAAAAGGTAAGATGAAGAAGTCATGCAGAAGTGAAATGTAAAAAGATTATATAGTCCAGTGATGACCATGTCAAAGTATGTCTATACTATTATATCCTTTTCAGGATGGCATGGCTGCTTAAAAGAACATTAATCATGGTACACATTCAATTTAAAAAGTAACTAACAAAATATTTCAAAAGAGCATTAATGGTGTAAATATGCACCTCAAGTTGTTAGCCCAGTCATAGTAAGCATTTTTTAAGTCTTGAGCTCAATAGCATATATTCAAGTATAAGAATATGTCCCCAGGCAGCAGGTATAAAGGCAAGAGCACTGGAGCAGGATTAGGAGCAAGCAGATTTGGATGCTAGTTTAAGCTCTGCCACTAACTTTTTCTATGACTTGGAGCAAATCACTTAACCTTGCTAGCTCCTAGATTCCCCTTCTGTAATTAAAAGTGGTTGAGCTTGGTTGATTTCCAAACAGGCAAGGCAAAACTTTAAACCGACTCCTGAATTCTGTTTTGCCCTTCCCCCAATTTCTCTCTTATTCCTGCTCTGAAATTTAAAAAAAAAAAATTTCAACACTATTCTGGATCACAGAATGACCTTGAGTTAGGAAATCCTGAGGTGCCTTCCAACTCCAAAATTTCATGATTTTGTGTCACTGTAAATGTGGTCTTTAGATCCATTAATTTTATCCTGTAAACATTGATTGGCACCCTAGCCAGTTTGGCTTAGTGGAAAGAGCATCGGCTTGCGGACTGAAGGGTCCCAGGTTCATTTCCAGTCAGAGGTATGTACCTGGGTTGCAGGCTTGATCCCTGGCCCTGGTTGGGGCATGTGTGAAGACAACCAATTGATGTGTCTTTCTCACATCTCTCTCTCTCCCTTCTACTCCTCTAAAAATTAATGGAAAAAATATCCTCAGGTGAGGATTAACAACAACAAAAAATTGATTGGCAGTCAGTCAGAAGGTATGTTCAGGCCAGATATAGGGGACAGGGCTGGCCAAGTAAAAAAACAAAAAAATAAAAACAAACAAAACAAATCAAAACTCTGCAGAGAAAACTGGAATTAAAGGGAGGAATGATTGTATCTAAGTTGATGGAAACAGAATGAGTGTGGGGATCTCATTTGTCCAAAAGGGGATTCGTTAAATGGAGAAAACTCATGATTATTACTATTACTAGGAGCCCGGTGCACAGTATATTGTGCACTCGGGGATCCCTCAGCCTGGCCTGTGCCTGCCCAACCTGCGGCCTGCCACCCACCCATAGTGCCCTGCCCACCCACACACATCACCTGCCACCTGGCCTCCATCTTGACTGGGTTAATTTGCATATAGCCACTCTGATTGGCTGGTGGGTGTGGCTTAGGCATCCCGTAGAAATGGTCAATTTCAATATTATGCTTTTATAAGATTAGATTATTGTTCTGTTACCTTTTTAGAATCACTGACTGTATGGCAGACACTGAACTAGGTTCTCTGCATAAGTTACATATTTCATTCTCACAATAGACTTGTATTATTATTATTATTTTCTTATTCTCACTTTTCAGGTGAAGAAATTGAGGCATAGGTAAGACTTTCCCCACACATCAGGATAAAGGCTTCTTAAAGAAGTACTAGGAGCTTCCAGAGGCAAACTAGCTTAGATTTGAGATGACTGAAAAGAATATGCTTTGAGTCTGAAACAAGAATAGGATCTGGAACCCTCCAAGGAGGGATTGAAGGTCTCCAGTGATTGAGTTAAGTGGTAGCTGATTAATTTGGAGGAGAAACAATAAGAATATGATGTTTAGAAATCAGACATATGTGCAGAGGTAACACATTTGTTTCAAGGCCCCATCATTTTCTTCAAAAGATCATTTTTTTTGTTTTCATTGTGAATTCTTTGTTAGTAATGGAATACATAAATTGGATTTCTATGGCTTCCCTATAGAGTGGAATGTACCACTTCTGTACAGATATGTTTGCCCACAGAGATAAAGTGTTGGGTCTGATGATAATTTCCCTTTAGGGAGGCAATGTACTAAATTTATTGGCTGATTTAATGTTCACTACAGTTGGAGCCATTTAAATTCATTGATCTTTAGAGCTATTCTTTATAGCTTGTATCTGGGCAGCAATCAATAACTTTATATTTAGTGTGAATTAAACTGTAACCAAAAGATGGAGTACTTCTTTGTCATGGCTCTTTATTGCAAATAAAAGTTATGCTTTCTTTGTAATAATCAGAATAAATGGAAAAATGAAAGTTTTCAGTATTCCTACTGTGCTCTCAAAAAAGTTACACCCACTCACAGATAAATTAGGAGGCATAATTATTTTTCATGATTATTAAATTTATGAATTCCACTTAAATATGACAGAAATTATTTAGGAATATGTTTTTTCACTATGCTACTATATTTTAAAATCTATTAAATACAATTAAGAGAAAATGTTTGTTTTGATAAGTGCTTAATTATATAAATTTAATTCACTGTCCATGAATATATCATTTTCCTGATGTGTTTTATATGTGTTTCCTACTGAAACATCTATTTACTCAGATCATTAATGAATGCTAACAGGAGAGTATATATTGTTTATTAATTTGTTTATATATTGATTGAAATACACTCTTTTCCACTTGTATAAAGTAATTTTCAGAATTCTTAATAAGATTATACAGTCCTGCTAATCAATTCAGCTTCTGTCACATTGGATCATCCTGAGAACTCCATTATGGCCCACCTCCTCTCTATATTGCTCCTATTTACCCTCTCTTCTTGATCTGCTCTGAAATTTTCACCATTAAGGTAACTTTGGGAGGCCATGCTAAAATATATAGATACTAGTGCATGACATTCGTGCACTGGAGGAGTAGGGGGAGGAGGTTTCCTCAGCCCAGCCTGTATCCTTTTGCAGTCCGGGAGCCCTTGGGGGATGTCCAACTAACAGCTTAGGCCCACTCCCATTGGGCCTAAGCTGTCAGTTAGACATCATTAGCGCTGCTGTGGAGGCGGCCGCTATGCTAAAGTGACCAGACGTCCTGCTTTTGGCGTGACAGTCCCGATTTTTACCAATTTGTCCCACGTCCCGCGGCATTTTATAAAAGTCCCGATTTTTGGAAAGAATGCACGACAAGCTAGGGAATGGCGGAAGAACGGGAAGGAAGATACGGTTTTCGGCAGCCAAGCGATCAATGGTGTCCCACTTTACCAATGTTAAAATCTGGTCACCTTATGCTTACTCAACAGCCATTAGCTTGGCTTGTGGCTGAGCAGCACTCCACTCATCCTGTGAGAGCACACTGATCACCAGGAGGAAGCTCCTGTTTTAGCATCTGCCCCCCAGTAGTCAGTGTGCATCATAGCAACCTGTCATTCTGCGGTTTGGTTGATTTGCATATTGCCCGTTTATTATATAGGATTGTCTAGAAAAGGAAAGAAGATTCTGACCATTTTTAATTTTTTGAGGAAACACCATATTGTTTTCCATAGTGGCTGCACCAGTCTGTATTCCCACCAGCGGTGAAGGAGGCTTTCTTTTTCTCCACATCCTCTCCAGCACTTGTCATTTGTTGGTTTGTTGATGATAGCCATTCTGGCAGGTGTGAGATGGTTCCTCATTGTTGTTTCGATTTGTATTTCTTGGATGATTAGTGACTTTGAGTATGTTTTCATATGTCTCCTGGTTTTCTGTATGTCCTCTTTAGAAAAATGTCTATTTAGGTCCTTTCCCCATTTTTAAATGGGATTATCTTCCTTTTGTTAAGTTGCATGAGTTCCCTGTAAATTTTGGAGATTAAACCCTTACTGGAGATAACATTGTGAAATATGTTCTCCCATGCAGTGGTCTTTCTTATTGTTGTGCTGACGGTTTCTTTTGCTGTGCAGAAGCTTTTTATTTTGAAGTAGTTCCATTCATTTATTTTTTTTCCTTAGTTTCCCTTGCCCTAGGAGCTGTATCAGTAAAGATATTGCTAAGACAAATGTCTGCTATTTTGCTGCCTATAGCTTCTTCTAAGATTTTTATGGTTTCCCATCTTACATTTAAGTCCTTTATCCATTTTGAGTTTATTTTTGTGTATGGTGTAAGTTGGTGGTCTAGTTTCATTTTTTTTGCATGTATCTGTCCAATTTTCCCAATACCATTTATTGAAGAGACTGTCTTGACTCCATTGTATGCTCCTGCCTCCTTTGTCAAATATTAATCGAGCATAATGGCTTGGGTTGATTTCTAGGTTCTCTGTTCTGTTCCAATGGTCTATATGTCTGTTCTTGTGCCAGTACCAGGCAGTTTTGAGAACAGTGGCTTTGTAGGATAGCTTGGTATCTCGTATTGTGATCCCTCCAATATTGTTTTTCTTTCTCAACTTTGCTGCAGCTATTCTGGGTCTTTTTTTATTCCAGATGAATTTTTGGAGAGTTTGTTCCAGGTCTTGGAAGTATGCCATTGGTATTTTAATGGGGATTGGATTGAGTTTATAGATTGCTTTGGGTAGTATGAACATTTTAATGATGTTGATTCTACCAACCCATGAGCATGGTATATTCTTCCATTTGTTTATGTCTTCCTCTATCTCTTTTTTTCAGCATTCTGAAATTTTCTGAGTACAAGTCCTTTATCTCCTTGGTTAAATTTATTCCTAGGTATCTTAATTTTTTTTTTTTGCAATGGTAAATGTGTTTGTTTTTTTAGTTTCTCTATCTGTGAGTTAATTATTGGTGTATAGAAAAACCATAGACTTTTGGGTGTTAATTTTGTATCCTGCTACATTGTGGAATTCATTTATTAAGTCTAGTTGTTTTTTTCACTGGGTGATTTTATTGCTTGATTTCCTGAGTCAGCATTTGTCTAACCCAGTGGTTCTCAACCTTCTGGCCCTTTAAATACAGTTCCTCATGTTGTGACCCAGCCATAAAATTATTTTCATTGCTACTTCATAACTGTAATGTTGCTACTGTTATGAATCATAATGTAAATATCTGATATGCAGGATGGTCTTAGGCGATCCCTGTGAAAGGATCGTTCAACTCCTAAAGTGGTCACCACCCACAGGCTGAGAACCTCTGGTATAACCAGTAGGATCAAAAAAGATTCTTGGATCTAAGTAAGCACTGCCCTCTTAGCTGCATGAGACATTAGGATTTGTAGGAGATTAAAGTATTCTGCTCCAAAATATGTCACTTTGGCATATGGATTCTTTTGAGCTGAAGGCATTTGAGATTCAACAGATGAAGAAAGAAGCCTTTCCAGAGCCTTCTTTATCTGATCAAAAGCAGAAATTTCTGAGAAATGAGTATAGTCATAAGTCCTCTCTCCTAGTGAAGTTTATGGCTATGAATGAGATGGAATGATGATCCCAAGAGGGACATGTACAAACATACCTTATGCCATTCATTTCCCCCATAGATTTGCCTTCCCATAGTTTGCCACTCTCAGAATCCTCAAACTCTTTTCCTTTGTCTTGTTGATTTTTTATGAATTTACTGTTCTTTATTAATATGCCTAATAAGCTCAAGTTCACCCCTTTGAGTGGCTGATCACTGACTTTCTCATGTGTGTATGTGTGCTGCATATGCTAATAAATTCTGTTTGTTTTTTTTCAGGGTCAGGATCTCTTGACTTTATTTTTTTTTAATTGTTGACAGTATTACAGATGTTTCCCATTCCCCCGCCCTTTATCATCATCCCCCCAGCCCCCTCCCCTGCCCCAGGTCTTCACTACCCTATTGCCTGTGTCCATAGGCTGTATATAAGTTCTTTGGTTTGGTTTATCTCTCCTCATTCCCCCACCCCCACATCGCGGTATGTCAGTATGTTCCATGCCTTCCTGCTTCAGGCCTTATTTTTTGGTCAATTCGTTTTGTTCATTAGATTCCAGAAGTAAGCTAGGTCATGTGATATTTGTCTTTCTCATATTGGCTTATTTCACTTGGCATAATAGGAGCCTATTACGTTTTTCTTTTATTAATCTGTCTTTTGTCAGTCTAATTCCCAGGGCCCCAGCTGGAGAACCTAGGGAAGTCATGGAAAAAAAGTTTTTTTTTTTCCTTCCCTACAGAATATTGTCTGAATGTCTAAAGCAGAAGTGGCAACTCAGATGCCTGTAAGGGCAGATAAGTTATTTAAATGAGTGAAGTAGGACAGATTATATTTTATTGAGAGGTATTTGTTTTACATATTGAATACATATAATATTCTTCATTTCTGCAAAAAAAAGTTCTCCATTTTTTTCTTGAATTATGTGGTCTATATCAGTTGTTTTCCTTCATTTGTTAGGCATAGGGAGGAGAAATATTTCACCTTCTTTATTGGAAGAAAACAAATGTAATGATAAATGGTCCCTGATATCTAGCTGCAGGAGAGAAGTATATGAGGCAATAGGGAATGGTGAGGAATGTGGCTACCTAGACCGTACATGTCCCATCTAATGGGGACAGCTTCAGTCCACTGTGGTCACAGAAAAATATGGGATCAGTATTACCTGATTTTCAGATTTTTCAATAAAAGGTAGAAATGTGGAATTCACGTGAAATATCCCACTTTTCAAATGTTAGTAGCTTTTTAAAAAAGATGTCTGACAATGTGTGGGGCAAATAAAACATGGCTGTAGGCCCCCGTATGCATCTTTAGATTTAAATAATTTATAAACTTTATGTTCTTGACTCTAGCCCCTGCCATTGCCAAGCATAAATTCTAATGTCTTGGTTTGAAATGAGAGTGAGAACAAAAGCCAGCCTCTAGTTAGAGGTTAGGAGTGAATGTGAAAGAAATAAAACTAGAGAGGAAAAAAAGAAAAAGAAATAAACCTGGATACTTTTGACTGTTTCCTTATCAAATAAATATTGCATGTGCTGTTTCTTTCTCCTGTGGAACATCCAATGTGTTGTATGTCTAAAGATGGAAATTACAGTTTCTGAACAACAAATTGGGATACATGATCTGACAGTGAGACATATATTTTGAATACGGGGATGTCCAGAACAATATAGGACACATGGCAGACATCCTGACAAAAACACAAATGAGTCACTTCTAGGGACTCACGATTTTGCTTTCTTTGCAGGTGTCAGCCCCTTTCACATGGTCTTTTGTGGTTTTGCTTTTTAATACCTCAACAACCAAAAGTCCTCTAATGAGCTGCAAACACAGTTGACTGGGGATTGAACCTGCGACCCAGGTATGTGCCCTGACTGGGAATTGAACCTGCAACATTTTGGTGTATGGGATGACGCTGCAACCAACTGATCTACCTAGCCAGGTTATTTGGTAGTGCTTTTAAAACTCAAACTGCAAGGAGGTCAAGAGAGTGTATGATCAGATGGCATCTGGAAAGAAATTCTGTTGCTGTCAGAGAATCCTGAAGAGGACCCAGTGACTGGACAGGTTTCCACTTCTCTTCCCATGCAGGGTTTTCTTCCCCTTCTATTTAGGCCCCCTGGTCTTCCTGACTTTTTGTTTAAAACAATACTTTCCAGGTTGCCCGAAATCTGATCATATCTGAAGCTTTAAGAGTAATTGTTCACATTAATGCTTTCCCCACTCTGCCAGCAAGCCAGGTGGGGGCTTGTTAGGTTGGATTTGGATTTGTTGACAATCCCTGATTTGAGTTCTGAAGTCCTGAAGAGTAATCTTGCATTGGAATGGGGTGTGAGGAGGGGTGAGGCAGCACTGTTTCTTGGACTTTGAATTCTTATTCAGGTCTGTTGAAATTGAGAATGTGGAGCAAGGTCTGTTTGTTTAGTGGGGCTTTTCCTGACTACTTATTCACTCACTTCTAGTCCTTACATGTTATTGGTATTTGTTGACTGTTTCAGAATATGTGCATGCACTCAATGTGGGTTACAAATGTGGGTTCTATACTAGTAGACTCATAGAATGTCAGAGCTAGGAGCATTGGAAGGATCTTTTCCCCAGCCCACATTTTATAGATGAGGAAATAGGCCCAGAGACGGAAGTGACAAAGTGATTTAGTGGTAGAGCTAGTAGAATAACTCAGGACTCCTTGTATTGTTGTTGTTGTTATTATTATTATTATTATTATTATTATTATTATTTTCAATTCAGAACTCTTCATCTTTACTATTTTCTCATGTGTAATAGCTCCCTAGATCAGTTGTAGAGATTAGTTTCCTCTCATTCATGACTCTTTGAGTTTCCTTCCTCAGAAGCCAATAAGTATTAAATAAAACCCAACATGAATGATAGCTACTGTGGAAAATGTTGCTACTGAAAATTATGCTCTTAGCTGCAGGCTTATCAAATCTAATAAAGATCCTCAGGGTGAGTAATCAGTGGGAGCACTTCAGATCTACATACATTTTGCAAGCACCTCCATCCGTAATTGCTATTAGCACAGTTGTTGTTTTTTTAGTTTGCCAGATAAGTATAATCACAGTAACTATTTTAAAAAAAAATCTCATGTTTAAAAAATGATGAGTATGGCGTAGGTGCTCAATAAATATGTATAGAAAAATAAATGCTTCAGTGCAGTTCTGGGTTCTGCTGATCTGTTCACTGGCTCAGGCCTCCCGGTGGAAGAAGCTGTTCTGTCCATATGCCCTGAGCTACAGGAAATGTGATGCCGTTTCCTTGTGTAGCAGCAAAAACAAAGGTCTCTGACGATGACATCTTTTCTGATGGCTTCTGTAGTATATAAAGAGGACTTAGAAAATCCTACCTGATCAGCAAAATGTTCCAGGCCAGTGTTAAATGAGAGCATTACAGTGAGCAGCCTATGTTGGTAAGCAGGTCCTGTACTTTTAGGCCGTCTTGACAGCACTTCCTTATTTCTCAGCATCTCTGTTTCTCCCATGGTACAGAAGATCACCTGGATACAGTACTTCTCAAATAATTCTGCTTTCCTTAATGGCAGATAAATGTGCATGTGGGCACTCCGGCAAGTCAGGGAGTAGTAAGAAGTGCCTTCTTGTACATACATAATTTCTGTTAAAGCTTTTGTTTTATTTTTTAAATGTATGAGAAGTTTTTATTTTGCTTCATCATTTGTTCAACAGAACATTAGTATTTGCTCCCAAATTTGGGGTAAAGTTGCTGCTCAGGAAAGCATGCCAGGCCAATGTTAAATGAAAAAAATTCTATTGCTCTTAGCTGGGAAGATAGGGTCTCTTATTTTTATAGATTTAAGGCAGTCATTTTAAAACAATTTTCAAAAAAACGAATCCATGCTATGTGTTCTTCTAAACAAAGCTGTTATGGAGGGTCACTATGGGAGATTTGGATCTGCTCTGGTTAAAACAGGGTCTGGGGATCCAGAGCCTTATCCCCTTGGGTCCCTTCTCCTTCCCCTTGTAAAGGGACACTGAGTACTATGAAAATCGCTTGAAAACCATTAACATAGGTGAAACTATTCTTCATCCACATATGCTACCTTTCATTCACTGACCCTCTATTCACTTACCAAACTTTTATTGAGTGACTATATGCCAGGCACTGTTCTGCCACTTCTGATATAGCAGTGAATAAAACAGATAGCATTTCCTGTCCTCATGGAATGAGCATTCTAGTGGAGCAGTTAACCAACTAACATGATAAATAAATAAAATGCATAGTTTCTTAACTATTGATAGTCCGTAGAAGACCAGTAAAACAGGGAAGGCGAATTAGATGTGCTAGAGGTGTTTTGCAATTTTAGATAGCGTTACTAGAGAAGGCCTCATTGAGAAGATGCGTTTTGAGTAAAGACCTGAAGAAAATGAAGTTAGCCCTGTTTATATCTAATGATAAAGCCTTTCAGGTGGAGGGAAGAATAATGCAAAGCCCTGAGGTAGGATATTGCTTGGCATGTTTAAGGAACCGCAAAGCTTTTACTGTGAGCAAAATGAAGTCACTGGAGGGTTTTGAGTAAATTCTTCTATGTTCCAACAATATCACTGTGGCTGCTGGGTAGGGATTGAGCATAGGCCAGTGCAGAGCAGGGGAAACTTGGTAGGAGGCTATTATGGAAATCCAGAAGAGAAATGTTGGTGACTTGGGAAATAATGATGGCCATGGGGTGGTGAACAGTGGTCAGACTCTGGTGTTAGGACCAGTGAGATTTGCTGTGGAGCAGATGTGGGGTATGAGAAAAAAGAGAAGAGCCAAGAATGTCACTAAAGTTTTTAATGTGAACAATTGAAAGATGGGGTTATTGTTCACTGAGAACTGAAGTTTGAGTGAGGATCAGTGTTTTTGTCTGGGGGCGAGGGGGTAGGAAATATCAGTTGCTCATGTACACATGTTAAATTAGATACGTTCATAATACATCCAGGTAGAGATGTCTGGTAGGCATTTGTGCATATGAATCTTGCAGTTGGGAAAGTTAAGCCTATAGAGTCACATTTTCCAACATCCCTATAGTAAGGCTGAGGTTTATCAGAGACACATCAGCCAGTTGTCTTTCTATAAATGGCGCACATCCAGAGGGTTCATGGCTTTCAGTTCCAGTCACTTGAGGCCACATTCCAGTTGGCATGAATGCAGACAGTCCCTTGCCCTCACCGTTAGCCATGTGAGTTAGAGAAACATGTCCACACTTTTCTTTCAAGGACCCCTAGGGATGACTGTGAAGCTCAGAGACACTGTTCCATGGAACTAAGTTTCATAATCTCTGGATCCAGACCATTGCCTTTCCATTGCAATGGCCTCCTTAGGGGTCACAAAAACTTTGGAATAAAGCAAAGAAAAAAAGTGAATTAGTTACCAAGGCTGCCATTGCAGAACCCAGGGCAGATCACAAAGCTGGCATTATTCCATACTGTGAATGATGTAATCAACAGGAAATCCTCTCCAAAGGAATGTCAAGGGCAGCCTTGAGGGGAAAAGAAGTTAAAAATGCAACAGGCTGCCCTGGGAGGAGGGGTGGCAGATTGCTTTTGCCTAGATTGCAGAAGGAATGATTTTTTTTTACTTGTGTGCACAGGCGTTCAGTTTACTTTAGTAACAGAGGGCCGAGCCCAGTAGCTGCATTTTGCAGCTCAGCCCCAGGTCCAAAGTATGGGAACAAGAGCAGGGTCACTTGTCACTCAGCGCTGACAAATACAGTAAACTGCTGTCTTTGTTACAGTGTGGGAGGCAGGGGAATGATAGGAGGTCCTGACAAGAGGGAGAAGTAGAAGGAGTACAAAAAACAGTATTGGGAGTTCCAGGAGAGGAGCTGAGGGTGCATTAGAGAAGCTTTGAGGAGTAGGTGGCATTGAATGATAAGTAGGATTTGGCTAGACAGAAATGGGTCAAAGGACAGTCTTAGCAAAGGGACTGTTATGAGTGAAGGCAGATGTCTCTAAAGAACAGTAAATTTAAGTGGTCAGAGGTAAAGTAAATGAAGGAGGGCATGAAAAGGGAGGCAATGAAGAGTTGTGGTTCAGTACACAGTCTCTGGAGTCAGATAGCCTTTTGAAGCCCAGCTCTGCAATTTATTGTGTAACCTTGACAAATTACTCAACCTGCTTTACTCTGTTTCCTCAATGTAAAATGGAAATAATAAAATTAGTAGCAAAATAGGGGTTTTGTGAGTGTAAAAATAAGATAATTTAGTTAAGTACTTGGCACCTAACTATCAGTTCTGCTATGAAAGGTAAAAGGCTAAAAGAAATTACACTAAAACATTTATAGTACTTATCCTTGGATTGAGGAATACAGGTACTTTTTCTCTATTTCATTCTTTTCTGTATTAGTTTCTTCTATAAGCATTCTAACAATAATCAGAAAAACATGAGGGTTTTTTTCCTATTAAAGCATGTGTGAAAAACAGTAGTATACAAGATTTGAAAGGTAGATTGAGGCTATATCACCAAACACTTTATTTTATGGTAAAGGTTTCAAACTATGTTTCATGAATTCAGTGATATTATACAAATGTTTCAAGGGTTCCATAGATATAGGATTTAATTATCTACTTTAAAAATATATGTTGAAATATATATTTTAAAATCATAATAAACTACATGTTTAAATATGTAATATATACAATTAACATATTGGAGACATTAAAATAATTTATGCCACCATGACTTATTTTTTGCAGACATTATAGTAAAGCTGCTTTTGACTTCTTGTGAAAATGAAGTATCTTGAAAGATAAACTGCTAAAACTGCTAGCATTTATAACTACCTATCTATGTAAGACATTTTTTCTCAATACTGTACAACCAAAATTAAAAAAATTAAAAATTGAATGTTAATGTAAGAATATAGTTCCCTTAACCTTGATTTAAGTTTTTTTTGTGTTTATTAGAAGAGCCTTATATTTCCTCACTGATTATATGATGCATAAATATAATTATTTTTCACTTACAAGAGAAATTAATATTATTAAAATATCATTTTTATCTGTTTTATATAAACTGAGGTCTATGTCAGATTTTTGTCTAGGAAGTCCTCATCTGCTATAGAAAATATAAAAATGCCCCAAAACCAATATTCTATAAGAATAAGGGGCCTCTGAAAGTTTTTGTGTAGAGAGTATAAATCTTAGATCTGTGCAGTTTATCTGCCAGCAGTGTGAGAGGTGGGTTGAAGGGGAGTGGGCAGAGATTGAAATCTGGGAGACTAGTTAAAGGCCACTTCAGAAGTATAGTTTGGAGTGAATATGGTCTAAATTAAAGGATAGGACAATGGACATGGGAGAGCTACTGGACATGGGATTGATATGACAGGACATGACAACTGATAAGGCATGAGAGAAGGGAGTAAAATATGATATAGTAAAGTTTAAAACACATGTCCCGGCAATTACGCAACTTGCCTGCCAAGCCTGCCGCTTCAACTGCAGGCCCTATGACTTTGTGACCCAGTCGCTGACCTGCCACTTCAACCCAGGGTCCCATAACTGCACGGCCCACCTGTAAAGCCCACCACATCAACCCCGGCCCCACACATCCTGGCAACTGGGCCTGCTGTCGAGTCTGAGACTGCACCACCTACCCTCCAAGCCTGTGGCATCAACCCTAGGCCCCCTGCGTCCTGGTGACTAGACGCTCCAGTGAGTCTCAGAGAATGTGACCCTCCTGCCAATCCTGCCACTGCAGCCATAGGCCCCCTGTGACTCTGCGCCAATATCCTTTAATGAGGGCAAAAATGAGGAGACAAGGAAACAACCCCCAAAGGAAAGAAAAGGAGTCGCCAGAAAAGGTACTAAATGAAACAGAGGCATCCAATATATCAAAAAAAAATAATTCAGAGTAAGAGTCATACAGTTTCTAAACTAGCTGGATGAGAAAAAATCAACAACTTATGTAAGAATCAAGAGGAAATAAATAATGATATAACAACAATAAAATATGCAATGGAAAGTGTCAACAGTATACAGAAGAAGCTGAGGACCATATTAGCGGATTAGAAAACAGGGCAAAAAACCCCCCAAAAAACACACCCAGTCTGAACAGCAATTGGAGAAAAAAATTAAAAAGAGGGAAGAGAATCTAAGGGAGCTTTGGAGCAACATTAAACAAAGTAACATACATATAATATGTGTGCCAGAATGACAAGAAGAGGACCAAGGATTAGAAAACCTATCTGAAGAAATAATGACAGAAAACTTGCCAGATTTGGGGAAGAAAAAAGTCACACAAGCACAGAGAGTCCCAAAGAAGATGAATCCGAAAAGACCCACACCAAGACACATCATAATCACAATGGCAAATGTTAATGAAAAGGAGAGAATCTTAAAGGCTACGAGAGAGACAGAGAGTTACCTACAATGGATCTCCTGTTAGATTATCAACTGATTTCTCAACAGAAACACATCAGGCCAGAAGGGATTGGAATGAAGTGTACAAAGTGATGCAAAGCAAGGGACTGAATCCAAGTATACTCTATTTAGCAAGGCTATCAGTCAAAATTGAAGGGGAAAGCAGGAGCTTCACAGACAGAAAAGGGTAAGGGATTTTTATCACAATCAAACCAGCAATGCAAGAAATGCTAAAGGGACTGTTGTAAAAAGAAAAATAGAAAAGGAAGAAGGAACAGAGGCAGAAAATATGGCCACAAACAAGTACCTACCAATAATAACCTTAAACATAAATGGATTAAATGCTCCAATCAAAAGACATTGAGTAGCTGAATGGATAAGAAAACATGGCACATATATATGCTGTCTACAAGAAACCCATCTCAGAACAAGGAACTCATATAGACTGAAAGTGAAGGGATGGAAAAATATCTTTCAGGCAAATGGAAACGAAAAAAAATAAAAAGCTGTGATAGCAATGCTTGTATCTGACAAAATAGACCTCAAAGTGAAGGCCATAGCAAGAGATAAGGAAGGCCACTTCATAATACTAAAGGGATTGATACAAAAAGAGGATATAACTCTGGTTAACCTATATGTACCCAAAGCAGGAGCACCCAAATACATTAAAAAAAAAAAAACTTCTGGAAGATATCAATGGAGAGGTCGACAGCAATACAGTCATCATAGGGGACTTTAATACCCCATTGACACTACTGGATAAATCCTCTAGACAAAAAATCAGCAAAGAAACAGCAATCTTAAATGACTCACTATATCAGATGAACTTAAATGACATCTTCAGAACATTTTTCCTCAAAGCTACTGATTATACATTCTTCTCAAGTGCACATGGGATATTTTCAAGTATAGACCACATATTGGGACAGAGGCAAAGTCCCTCCAAATTCAAGAAGATTGAAATCATATCAAGCATCTTCTCAGATCACAATGGCATAACATTAGAAATAAACTACAGTAAAACAGTCACAAAAACTCAAACACTTGGAGGCTGAATAGCATACTCTTAAACAATGATTGGGTTACCAATGAGATCAAAGAAGAAATAAAAAACATCCTGGGAATGAATGACAATGAAAACACAATAATCCAAAACCTATGGGACACAGTGGAAGCAGTCCTGAGAGCTAAATACATAGCATTACAGGCCTACCTCAAAAAATAAGAAAAACTTGTAATAAATTATCTAACTCAACACATTAAAGAATTCAAAATAGAGCAACAAGAATAGCAAGGTCAGATCCAGAGATGGAGAGGCGTTGATTGGACTGTTGGGCCTTGGAGGGAAGGTAGGGGAGGTTGGAGGTATGGGGGAGAGATCAAAGGACTTATATGCAGCATATAGGCCTAACCAATGGACACGGACAACAGGGGGGTGAGGACATGAGTGGGGAGAATAGGGGAATGAGGGGATAAGGACACATATGTAATAACTTAATCAATAAAAAAAGAATAGCTCAGAATGAGCAGAAGGAAGGAGAAATAAAGATCAGAGCAGAAATAAATGACATAGAGACTAAAAAACAAACAAACAAAAAGACAAAAAGAAAAAAACAACAAAAACAAAACAAAACAAACAAAAAAATCAATACAAAAGATCAATGAAACCAAGAGCTGGTTCTTTGAAAGGTTAAACAAGACTGATGAACCTCTAGCCAGGCTCACCAAGAAGCAAAGAGAGAGGATCCAAATAAGCAAAATCAGAAATGAAAGAAGCGAAAAAACAACAGATCCAACAAAAATACAAAGTATTGTAAAAAAATACAATGAACAACTTTATTCCAATGAACTGGTCAATCCAGAAGAAATGGACATATTCCTAGAAAAATACAACCTTCCAAAACACTATCAGGAAGGATTAAAAAATCTAAATAGGCCCATAAAAGTGGAGGAAACTTACAAGCAGTAATCAAAAAACTTCCAGCAAACAAATGCCCTGTGCCACAGGGCTTCACAGGGGAGTTTTACCAAATATTCAAAGAAGAACTAAAACCTATCCTTCTCAGACGATTCCAAAAAATTCAAGAGGAAGGAACACTTCCAAGCTATTTCTATGAAGCTAGCATTACCCTAATCCTAAAACCAGATAAAGATGCTTCAAGGTAAGAGAATTACAGGCCAATATCCCTGATGAACATAGATGCTAAAATCCTCAAAAAAAATCTAGCAATTCGGATTCAGCATTACATTAGAAAAATCATACACCATGACCAAGTGAGATTTATTTCAGGGATGCAAGGCTGGTACAATATCTGCAAATCAATAAACGTGATATCTCACATAAATAAATTGAGAGACAAAAATCGCATGGTCATATCAATTGATGCAGAAAAAGCATTTGACAAAATCCAATACCCTTTCTTGATAAAAAACCCTCAGCAAAGTGGGAATAGAGGGATCATACCTCAACATAATAAAAGCCTTATATGACAAACCTAAAGCCAACATCATTCTCAATGGATAAAAACTAAAACCATTTCACCTAAGATCAGGAACAAGACAGGATGCCTACTTCTATGCAACACAGTACTGGAAGTGCTAACCATAGCAATTAGACAAGAAGAAGAAATAAAACGCATCCAAATTGGAAAAGAAGAAGTAAAATTGTTATTTGCAGATGACATGATATTGTACATAGAAAACTCTAAATACTCCATAAAAAACACACTAAAAATAATCCCATTTACCATTGTTACAAAAAAATTAAGATACCTAGGAATAAACTTCACTAAGGAGGTAAAAGATCTGTATGCAGAATACTATAGGACATTAAAAAACAGATAGAGTAAGACATAAACAAATGGAAGAATATACCGTGCTCATGGATTGGTAGAATCAACATCATTAAAATGTTCATTCTACCCAAAGCAATCTATAGTTTCAGTCTTATCCCCATTAAAATACCAAGGGCATATTTCATAGACCTAGAGCCAACTCTCCAAAAATTCATTTGGAATAAAAAAAGACCCCAAATACTAGTAAGACTTCTATCCATTTTGAGTTTATTTTTTTGTGTGGTGTAAGTTGTTGGTCTAGTCTCATTTTTTTGCATGTATCTGACCAATTTTCCCAACACTTTATTGATTAGACTGTCTTGACTCCATTGTATGCTTTCCTCCTTTGTTAAATATTAATTGAGCATAACAGCTTGGGTCAATTTATGGTTTCCTTGTTCGGTTCCATTGGTCTGTATGTCTGTTCTTGTGCCATACCAGGCAGTTTTGAGGACAGTGGCTTTGTGAGATAGCTTGATATTTGGTATTGAGATTCCTCCTACTTTGTTTTTCTTTTTCAGGATTGCAGCTGCTAGTAAATATAAGACAGGAAACCATAAAAATATTAGAGGAATCCACAGGCAGCAAAATATCAGACATATGTTGTAGCAATATCTATACTGATACAGCTCCTAGGACAATGGAAACTAAGGAGAAACAAACAAATGGGACTATGTCAGAATAAAAAGCTTCTGCACAGCAAAAGAAACCATCAACAAAACAAGAAAGCCCACTGCAGGGAGAAGATATTTGCCAATGTTATCTGCAATAAGGGTTTAATCTCCAAAATTTACAGGGAACTCATGCAACTTAACAAAAGGAAGATAAACAATCCAATAAAAAACTGTGAAAAGGTCCTAAATAGACACTTTTTGACAGAGGACATACAGGAGGCCAGGAGACACTTGAAAACATGCTCAATGTCACTAATCATCAGAGAGATGCAAGTCAAAACAACAATGAGGAACCATCTCATTCCTGCCAGAATGGCTGTCATCAACAAATCAACAAACACTTAGTGCTGGAGAGGATGCAGAGAAAAAGGAACCCTCTTTCACTGCTGGTGGGAATGCAGACTGGTGCAGCCACTATGGAAAACAATATGGTGTTTCCTCAAAAAATTAAAAATGGAACTGCCATTTAACCCAGTGATCCCACTTCTAGGAATATATCCCAAGAAGCCAGAAACACCAATCAGAAAGGAATATTCACCCCTATGTTCATAGCAGCACAATTTACCATAGCTAAGATTTGAAATCAGCCTAAGTGCCCATCAGCAGATGAATGGATTAGAAAACAGTGGTACATCTACACAATGGAATACTATGCTGCTGTAAAAAGGAAGGAACTCTTACCATTGGCAACGGCATGGATGGACATGGGGAGCTTATACTAAGCAAAATAAGCCAATTGGAGAAAGATAAATACTCCATGATCTCACTTATTTGTGGCATATAAGGAATAACACAAACTGATGAACAAAAATAGATCCAGAAACAGAGAATCATGTACCAGACCATCAAACCTCAGAGGGAAGGCAGGGGAGGTTGGGGGGTGAGTAAGAGATCAACCAAAGGACCTGTATACAAGCATATAAGCTTAACCAATGGACACAGACACTAGGGGGATGAGGGCATGTGCTGGGGGGTGGGAGTGGACAGGGAGAGGTCAATGGGGATAAAAGGAGACATATGTAATATTTTAATCAATGAAGAATTTTTAAAAAATACCTCCTCGGATGTAATCTTGAGTTAAAATTTCCAACACATAGGCTATTTTACCTGTCTTGAGCAGCACATAAGCAGAATCATTTGCTATGTACTAGTTTGTTTCTGGCTTCTTTAGCTGAATATAAAATTTGTGAGTTTCATGCATGTTGTTGTGTGTATCTTTACTGGTAATTTGTTCTTTTATGAGCATACAATTTACCCATTCCACTATTAATGGACTTTTGTGATATTTTTAGTTTGGGACCATTGTGAATAAAGTTATCCTCATATTAAAAAAATAAATAAAACACATGTCCTCTAGATAGTGGCAATGCTGTCTTCTAAGATCATAAACACAGGAAGAGGAGCAGATTTGGGGAGCTGGAGCAGGAGATGATTTTCAGTTTGGGGTACTTTGAGTTTCGTGTCTCTGGGAAGAAAAGTGACAGAAACATCCAATCAGGGTCTAGAGCTCGAGAGATTTTTCTGGGATGGACACAGAGATGGAGGGTTGGGAATGATCTACTTAAAATCGAGGAGGCCCAAATTTCCAACTCTAAATGAAATAGAAGTATACTTAGATTATGTGTTATGATGTTGGCCTATACTCTTCATGTCAAAAGGCTTCATGTTGACAATTCTTTTGTTTCATTTTAAATGATGTAACATTTTCCTCTCAGTTTGTTGTAGGTAATATTACACTGGTACTATTTTTCCAGCCTAAATTATAAAGTGCTTATGGCAAAACCTAAGTAGACCTTGGAAGACCCATGTCACAACATGGTCCCCGCTTGACCTTGTGGGTTAAGTAACTCAGAGGATCACAGTGGAAGGCAATATAGGTGTATCCTAAATCTATCACTGACTACATGAGGATTATGTTTTAGTAATCTAAATGCCAGAATGGTGTTGATTAATAGAAATCATGCAAAAACCCAGTGTTGCTAAAGAAAACTAATTATTTGGTAAACAAAGAGTTTTTACTTAACATATTGTGATATGCTTACAATTTGTAATCTGAAAAATAATGGAATTTTGGAACTCAGATGGTTTATAGATTTCTTACAGCTTAACTTTCTAATTTGACATTTTAATCCAAAGTTATACTTGGTAGCAGAGTTCAGAACTCAGGTCAGCCCAGTGTGCTTCCCTTGACATCATATTTCATGTAATTCCATTTCTTATTATTGAACTAATTCAAATGTGATTTGAAGTTCAAAGGGGAAATCCACCTTATCTGTAAAAGGAGTATATTTATCAAACAGTACTTTACCTGTGGTGAGATAAGAAAGCTGCAATTATTTTATAGTCTCTTACCTTTGTGGATCAGCTACTCTTTATTTCTCCTTAGCTGTATATCTAGAACACAGTGGCACAGTGTAGATAATACAAGTGATAGTGAAACCTGCAGGGAATTATCTATGTCAGGACATCAAAGTGCTAAAATTTAAGGAGTGTGTGATGGGAAGGTGGTAGTCACAGTTTGCATGCAAGGAAACAAAGCTGTGTGGCTATTTTCCTTCTTTCTTCCTAGACTCTTATCAATCCTTTCATTGATAACATCCTAGAAACGGTATCTACTTCAGACTGGTGAATGGAATTCATGAGAAACTTAAGAGGTTGGTTTTTAATAAAAGCAATGAGAATGCAATTTTGCCTAAAAAAGAGTATTAATCAAAAGAGAATGGATTTTATTAAGAATGCCACTAAGAAGCAATCAAATAGTACCCTTACACAATTAAAATAACTAGTAGAGCCCTAGCTGGTTTGGCTCAGTGGATAGAGTGTTAGACTGCGGACTGGAAGGTCCCAGGTTTGATTTCAATCAAGGGCACATGCTTGGGTTGTGGGCTCAATCCCCAGTAGGGGACGTGCAGGAGGCAGCCAATCAATGATTCTCTCTCATCATTGATGTTTCTATTTCTCTCTCCCTCTTCCTTCCTCTCTGAAATCAATAAAAATATATTAAAAGCAAAATAACAAGTATAATCACAGTTACTTTTTTCAGTGTTTCTCAACTTTCTTTTTATTCACAGTCCCAAATTGTGCAATTCTTAGGCTTTGTGATCGTAATCAGGTTAAAATAGCTTAAAATGGGAGTTAGAATATATGATAATATTTTAGATATTTTTTTCTGATTTTGCAAGCAATATGTAATCATTACAGAACACTTTAAAAGGTATAGGAAAGTATAAAAAAATAAAATAAAATTCACTTCTAAGCCCATCCTTTTGTGCTACCTGTATTTTAAATGATGAAATTCACATATAAGGCCAATTCCTTTTTAAAAAAATTAAACATAGAAATTCATGAATTAAAACTGTGGGCTAAATTCACAAAATATAACTCTCATTTGGCTTTTAGAATCCGCATGCCATCCATCCCAGGCAAACAGGAGGGAAGCAGAGTGGCACAGCAGCCATCAGGAGAGTTGCTCATCAGCAGGGTGATCTTTAGGGCCTGGCAGCTGATAGGACACATTGTCATTGCTGAGGTTACTGTGGAGGCAGAACAGGATGT